>JAQIUQ010001636.1:75000-140000 GCA_030378365.1 Hybognathus amarus | reverse complement strand
AATTTAAGATATTTTTGATGAAATCTGAGAGCTGGATCACTCCTCCATACTAGTCCATAGGCTTCTTAAAGGGGCTGAAACTTGCCGGCCTCAAAAAGTTATTAAAGACATCGTTAAAATAGTGCGGCACAAAAAGTGTTCCCGTCATTTGATAAAGTTAAGATTGAGTCACTGTAGTCACTTGGACTATTTTAACGATGTCTTTAATAACTTTTCGAGGCCGGCAAGTTTCTATCCCTCAAGAAGCCTATGGACTAGTATGGAGGAGTGATCCAGCTCTCAGATTTCATCAAAAATATCTTAATTTGTGTTCCGAAGATGAACGAAGGTCTTGCGGGGTTGAACAACATGAGAGTAAGTAAATACTGACAGAATTTTCATTTTTGGGTGAATTAACCCTTTAACTATGCCAAAATAAATTCAATTTCACATTCTAGGGCACCTTTAAATAACGCATCTTAAATCAGCAACAAATATTGTCATTAACTGTCCTATAAATGTTTTCATATGCTCAAATAGTGTCTAAAAAGCTCTCAGGGTTATAACAACCCTGTATGGTGTCACACTTTTTTCCACAATAAAATGTAACCAAGTAAACATAGATTTTAGCAAAAACTGTCATCAAAAATGTGCACATATCAAATTGGATTTTACAGAATTATAAATAACTGTGAGGGCAAAATAGGGTTGCCATGGTAAAAGGTTTGTTAAAAAAATAAATAACTACTGCCATCATGAGTGCATTTAAAATGTTGAACAAAAGCTGTTAAATGAGGTGAGGCCGTCCGACACAGTCACTGCTCAGGGGTCGTGGCATGGCAGAAATTGGTTCATAACGCAAGACAAAATTTAATTAATCGCATTCAAAGGTTTTGTGCCACAATTGCATTACTCAGATCTTCACGGTTGCGTTTAAAAGCATATATTAGCCATAAACGAGGTCAATTTCACATGGACATTCTTAAAAGTTCGTCTGCACCTACAAACTATGTTTTTCCTGAAGACTATCAGGCACTGGGAAATGAGTCATTCTATAAGCACCGACAATGATTTGGTTCCCTTTCTTGCACTCAAATGAAGTGATAAAAAACTGCTCTATTAGGCCCAGAATAAAATGAGGTATGGTAATATTCACTCTGGTTCTGCCTGGGGGCGAAGCGTCATTCACCAATTAGCCAAACAGCGGGACGAGAGGGACCGCCGGGGGGTCACCTGTCATGGAAGAGGAAAAAACCTGCCAATGCTTTTCGTTCCTGTGGGTTCAAGAGCCGCGACGGACAGCAAGTGGTAAACCACGACAGCATCAATCTCTGAGCATAAGTGATGGAGGCTTCCAGAGAACAAAGAAAAAGGGGACAAAATAGTAAGCTTTTAAATCTATGATGGAGATTTCACATGCTTGTTAAAATGAAATGCTTCAGCGTCTGAAGCGAAGCTTATACCGACATCCTCTTATAAGAACATTTCTCCTTTAAGACAAGAGCTTCTTTAAGCCTGCTTTTGTTTGATCAGTCAGACAGATTCATATAAACAGACTTGCACATGCCTGACCAGGCACAACACAACGTTTAGAATGACAAGTAGGTTGTCTGTTCACATGGAAAGCAAAAATGCAGTACAATGCAACAAAAATCTGAACTTATACAGTGTTTAATATACAGTTATGCTGAGTGGAACTCCGCCAGTGGGCGGGGCTACCCAATGAGATGACCTATAGAGATAGCTCGATAAAATACCAGCTTGGGACAAAAAAATCTGATACAAATGGAAGAGATGGCTTTTAAATCGCTTTGTCACAGTGTTGGACTGGTACGACAGGAGAAAAAATGGGATCCTCTCAAAGAGCTTATGTCAGGAAGACAAGTTTGGACCTGTTCCAAGAAAGCCAGAGAGATGCCAGAAAACTTTTGCAACAGTTTAAAATCAACAAAAGCAAAAAGAAACTGGTTGGCATTCCACATTCCAAACCGCTTGCAGCGTGACGAATTTTCAGCGCCAAGCTAGTTTTCTGTCTGCACTGAAAGTGAAAAAGCTGAGAGAAGCAACAAAATCATCAAATGTTTTATGTACAGAATAAAAAAACTAAAAATATGAAAACAAAACTTTGTTAAAGGACCACCGAACAAATTTGCAAACAACGAATTTTATACTTGTAAGTCAGTGTTGTTATTGTTAAAGGGACACTCCACCCATTTGCATTAAAATTTCCATTGTTAGAAATCCAGTTATCCTATTGAATGGTCGTTCAACACTCTCTCATTTCCCCTGAGACGAGAGAAATCCACTACTTACCTTTTCGCTTCCTCCTACAATGACACAAAAATCGTCATTTTACGTAATTGTAGGAGGAAGTGTAAGAGGGGAGGATTTCTGTAAAGACTACAGTACAAGCTCTAGTTCCCACCCTTTAAACCCGCCCATAGGGGTTTGGGCCTAATGCACTAACAGACCAATCACAGATCAGTGCCAGTGCAGCTGACGGGCAGAAAAGTTTTGAAAATAAGGACGGAGGTACTGAATGCGCAGACGGATGCATTATGGATAGGGTTGGGTACCGAATCGCGATAGCGAACCGGTTTGACGTAAACGGTCATTACCAGACCGAATAAGAACGAAAATTTTATGAGGCGCACACACGCAAAGTCTCTTTCTCTCTCCCTCTCCCTTGTGCGTGCACAGTCTGATCTGTCTCGCATGCGCGCTCTTGCTTGCTCGCTCTAGATTCCGGGAGATTTTAACTAATTTGTGTCTATCAGGGAGCAGTTATCAATATGCAGGAAACTCCCGGAACGTCTGATAGCGAGGGGATTAATGAATATGCCAAAAACAAAACGCTCCAAGGTTTGCCTGCATTTCACGTGTGTGCCGATTGTCTGAAGCCCATTTAGAATCAGCGCCAATTCCATTGGCTGACGGCACGGGCGCGCCTTAACGCTCTTACGTCGTCATATTATATTAGCACGCATTATCTGATTTCATTGTGCAAAATGATTTCCAGGCGGTAGCGTAGAGTGGAGCTAAACTCTAGTCTACAATAGCCGCGTTTCCACTGCCTGGCAGAGTTAATTTCGTTGACGAAAATAATGACGAAAATTATTCGTCAACAATTTTTTTTTACAGACGAAAACGAGATGATAACTATATAAAAACAAGTTTTAAATGAAAAAACTATGACGAAAAAGTCAAAAATCAATTGACATTTTCGTCAACGAATAAAAACTAGACGGAAAAGTTTAGATAGTGACGATTTGTGAAGCGATCCAGTCAGAACAGATGTCCTGTGTGTGTGGCAGAATTGTACTGTAACGTGCTGATCTACCCGCGGCTCTCATAAAACTGAGGCGTCTGTCGGTGTAACGCACCGTTTCAATACATTGGTATTAAATGCATTTTCTGAGAATTAATATTTCAAGATTTTACTGCAAATGTCAAAATTAATCCAGTCAACTTGTTGTTTAAAACGAAATACAATTTATAAAAACAAAATTCTTTTAAAAAACATAATATGTCAGAATTATGTCATGACCCATTCCAAAAGTTTTCCACTTATATATGGTGATCAAGCACTGATGGACCGCTCCTCTATCCATCAGTGCCTTGAGTCACCATATATCGGAAAACAAAACGTTTTAAACATCAATAAAACATCTCCTGTTAAGAGCATTCATTTAGTTTGTTTAAATAAGAGATCTAGCGCTAAAATGTTTTGTTTTTGAAATCAAGAGGAACGCTTGTTGCCGCTGCTGTCAGCTGTATGCATACAGTGTTCTCTGTGGCGCGCAGTCTTCATTCGGACGCGCACTGCGCGTACTTCAATCTATCACCATTACAGAGACTCTATTCATTCCGGTAAAATCACAAAACAAACGTGTCCTATGCTTGATAAAGACTATAACCACTGATGGACATATTTTGTTTTGATGAGAGAAAAAAAAACTGTACCGAGGGCGGATTAGAACCCGTAACCTTCGGACACTCTTGGCAAAAGATCTACCACTAGACCACTGAAACACTCAAATAAACATGTGTATTGTAAGTTTGTACCCAGCACTTCCGAATGTGTCTCTGTGTCCAGCAAATTTCAAACTGACGGCCGTGCTTAGGTGAACTGAGGGTGGCCAGGGGAGGCCCCCCTGTTCAAACGTCTATGGCATTAGTAGGAAATATTTGGGAAACGTTTAGTCATAAATGGCGTCATTGTAAACTCTGTAATGTTCCCGGGTGAGAATTCAGAGTAAACGTTCAGCGGGAGTGAGTTACTTACAGTTTCCAGTGACGGATCACTGCAGGCAGCGGCTAACACACAAAGAATCAGAAATACGGAGAGAATAGCGCAACGAAAAATCTGGAAAACCATATAGAGAGCCTAAGTCCCTCCCCTTCCGGTCGACCACCATGGGACCTTATTTCGGAAAAATATTGTATGGTAGTCAATGGCGAGAGATAATAAATATTTTGATTTCGTTCAAATTGATCCCTGAATTACACATATGACGTTTGTCAATTTAAAAGATACATTTTAAAGTCAAGAAAGTCGCAGTTTGATGTAAAACTGTTGAGATATAAGACTGTGAAAATACGTAATTACAAAAACTACAAACCCCAAAGGCGCACATTTTCTCTCAATGAATGAAGCTAACTTTACTGAGGCTGTGTCATAGTTTCTATAGTCTTCCGTTATAATCGGTAACGTTACCGTCATGAGTGTGTTGTTCCAGACTGCACACACACACAGCAGCTGATCTCGCTCGTTGTTTCGCTTCCTGGAGATGTAGTTCAGTGAGCGATTTTTACATAAAACTAAAAGTTACTCTTCTGTTTTAAGACGAACTGCGACTTTCTTGGCTTTCATAATTATCTTTTAAATTGACAAACATCATATGTGTAATCCAGGACACAGTTCAGACGGAATAAAAGAATAAGTTATCTCTCGCTATTGACTACCATGCATTGTTTTTCCGAAATAAGGTCCCATGAACCGGAAGCGGAGGGGCGGGACTTAGGCTCTCTATTTCAAACTCGACAAACTTTTTCTTCTATTTCAAACTCAACAAACTTTTTGTTTGTCTTTTAGACAAACAACTAAAAAGAAAGAAACTGCCATTGTGTCACCCGCTGAAACCATATGCTGTCGCACACAGGTAAGAAAGCTGTTGCCATAGGGTTTCATTATAATGCTGTTTAAAGACTTAAAAGCTTCATCTGACAGACTTTTGCTGACAAATACACGTGAATTTCTTGATCCAGGTAACACATTGTTCATTTACATGTACTGCCGACATAGTAACAATGCAAAGTGGGTTGAAAATCTGTGAATTTTCACTTTAAGACTAGGAAAATGCATGCCACGAAATGACAAAAAGAGAAAATACTGGGCACCTTCTCACATCCACCATGTCACAGGTTACAAGGCGGAGCGCACAGCCAGAGCTTTCTCAGATTCATACCCAATGGTTTTTTTGGGGGATGGCATCCAAGCAGAGTAGTGACTTTTCTAGGCCGTAGGGAAAAATAAAAGAATAGAAACCTCAGAGATTGAGTGAAAGATGTGCTCTGAATGAAACAGGTCACTGTTTATCCGGCTCCAAGTTTCCACTCCCATCCCCATCCGTGCGGTTTCCCTCAGGATGTGGCAGCCAAACAATTGCAGCAAGAAACGCCTTAACGAGGAGAGAGAGAGAGAGAACCGGTGAGAAAGAGAGAGACTCTGCTAATTACGGTGCACCTCATTTCTCTGACCCGTCTCAATTTGTGTCTCTCTCCTCTCTCTCGGTGTTGGAGAAATGCTGCCAGAGACTTTACACTGGCAGAACTCCAACAAGCCTTTGGAAATCACTCAAGCAGAGTGACGGGAAGGAACTAACTAAAATTAGCAACAACACTTGCTAACATTTTTCAGTTGCTCAGGTTTGACAATACAGTAAATGTAGCTTTTCAAACAAACTACTTATTAGATGAGTAGCATGTCATTTTTATGTCATGTGACGTGTTATTTTTACAGCAGATTGACCTGAGCCTGTAATCAAATGCACTTTTCAAATGTCTTTTAACCCTCTGGGGTTCTTCGGGTCAATAATGACCCTGAAGCGTTTAACCCTCATGTGGTGTTCAAAACCCTATAACACTTGTGGTGTTCCTGGTCAAAAATGACCGGCCCATAAAAAAATAGCTTATAAATCACTCATTATACCATATTTTACCAATCATTGGATTCAATCTTTTTGTCAACTTGTTCTCTTTTAATTAGGACTGGTTTTATATTTCTGTTTGCATCTGATTAATCGTGGGCCTTGTTTGTCTGAGAGTAGGCATCTCATTTTTTGAGTAAAAAATAAATAATTTATGAGTAAATTTGGAAATATTTGCAATTATTTTTTTTTAAATGGCTACTGTTCATCACACTAGTCTACTGTAATGTTTCACCAGGAATTTTGTGTGACTATGTGCCATATTTTTTACAAAACAAAGGTTTCAAAACAAAATTCCTGGTGAAACATTACAGTAGACTAGTGTGATGAACAGTAGCCATTTTTTCTTATTTTTTTTCATATTTCCAAACTTACTCATAAATTATTTATTTTTTACTCAAAAAATTAGATGCCTACTATCGGATGCAAACAGAAATATAAAACCAGTCCTAATTGAAAGAGAACAAGTTGACAAAAAGATTGAATCCAAGATTGGGTGAAAATATGGTATAATGAGTGATTTATAAGCTATTTTTATAGACCGGTCATTCTTTGACCGGGAACACCACAAGTGTAACAAGGTAACAAAACTCACACAAAAAAATATTCAAAAAACAAATGAGATTTAGATATACTGTTTGGGAACAAAGTCACTAAGTTGGAGTCCAAAGCGATAACATTAACTAGTATTTTCAGGAAAAGAAATTTCTTCGGGTCAAATTGACCCGAAACACCACATGAGGGTTAAAAAATTTTTTAGAAATCGTAGCTTAATCGGAATGGTCCGATACTTGGTGACTTTATTGGTACTTGGTATATAAACACCCCAGAAAATTGGGGACAGGATTTGAAAAGTCTAAGTGGTCGTAAAAAAAGCGTCACACTTGGGACCTTCGGGTCAAAAATGACCCGCATAGGAAATGAATGGGAAATTGGCAAAAATGTGAAAATACTGAGTTTTTTTTGTGCAAACAATCTACAAATCAGCAACGATCTTGAAAAAAAGCACACAAGAGTGAAGGGGTGAATCTATAAAACATCAAGAGTGCAAAACAGACACATCCACACACACAAACACACCTTTATACACAAACACACCAAAAAATTCAGATTATACATGTGTTTTGCATTTTTAAAAGCTCCGTTTGTCCACAAGATGGCATCCATCTAATTTAAAAAATTGCTTTTATGAGGCCTAGGCTTGACTCCAAAATGAAATACAGCTTTAAAAATAAAAAATAAAAATATATTTTTTTAAAAATATTTTTTTCTATTATATTCAATGGGGAAAATTTGGTCATAATTATTGCATTAATACTAATTATAATTTTTTTATTTTTGAAATTTCTCAAAACACCAAAAAAGAAAAGAAAAAAATATTATAAAAAAACAAGTAAAAAAAAATTATGATTTTCTTTTTTAAATATGAATCCTGCCCTTTGGGTCAATTTTGACCCAAAGGTCCCAAGTGTGACTGTCAAACGAAGAACCCCAGAGGGTTAAACTGATTATTTTGGTGAATCTCTTCTTTTGGATGGTTCAATATAACATTTTTATATAACGATTTAACGACTTTGTTCCGTTACGATAAGGAAATTCGTTTTGAATTCCCAATTGGAAATGCTTATAGAGCATTGTTCCACTTAAAAAAAGAAGAAGAAGAAAAGAAAGTCATTGGGTTTTTAACAACACAAATACAACATTTTTGGTAAACTATTCTTGTAGTTTGGCAAGCTTCAGTTCCAAACAAGCTTTCCCAACATTGCCAAATCCCACACACCCCAGAATGTGTGTATCTGGGAAAGAAATGGAAAAACAAGAGAGAGAAATGGTGCTAAACATCAAAACAGTAAAACACATAAATGAAGCTAAAGAGAGACAGAGCGATTCTCCAAGCTGAATGTTGGGGTTGGCTTTAGCCGCTTAAATTTTTCTCACGATTTGGTGAGTTTGCCAACTGCGAGCGTAAAATTAGCATTTCAATACCTCTAAGGGATATTCATTACAAAAGGCTGAAACCTACTATCACTTCTCATTTTTATAACCCCTCTTTCATTCTTCTGTCTCTTTGATAAGCGCGTGGAAATGAGGGGGAGTCTGGAAGAGAAGAGCTGGAAGGGAAATGTTCAGGAGAACAAGCGGCACTTTGTTGAAGGGCTGCTGCAGTTTTGCTGACTCACGTAACAATATCAGCTGACGATCAAACACAAAACGGCTGGAAAATGTCATCACAACGAAACTACTGTGGAAATTAAAGTCTGAAGCGCATCGTTTCAAAGAGTTTACGCCATTGAAAGCTTTGAGATGAGAGTGATCTCCTGACAAAAGTTCAACAACTAAATATACACAGATTTAAAGAGATGGTTGACCCAAAAAGGAAATTCATTTGCTTTTGACTTTCTTCTGTGGAATAAAAAAGAGATGTTTTTGAAGAACGTTGAGGTCTGAACAACACTGGACTCCATTGACTTTCATTGAATGGACAAATAACACTGAGGCCTTGTTTACACCTGCGTTTTGGTCGAATTGGATCACAAGTGGACGAGGGAGGCATTCCCGTTTACATCTGGGGTTTTAATCCGTCTCTTTTGTCCACTTTCAACCACTTCTGTCCTGATTTCTTGAACCAATGGACGAAATAAGCTTGTGCGATTTTCATTTAAACGTGACCGGAGACGATGGAAAAACACACATCAGCTTTAGTTTCTGCTCTGACACCCGTACGTGTGTGTTAGAAATCAGGAATGGAGAGAGAGGACATTGTGCTTGGTATGTTTTCATCTTCAAACCAAACTTGGGTCTCCAGCTAAAGTTTAAATCCCGTCTGGCTAGAGACCGAGAGTAGTGTCTTATGGGGCCGTTTGAATGGATTCGACCACATGAGCGTTTACACTACGAAAGCAATCCGGGCGAATGCGTTCACGACTACCCCTAGAAGTGGTCGATCGTGGACAAGCTAAACATTTTTTAGACCCTGTTTACACCAATATTTATCAGAGATTACCACTTGTGATCTGATCGACCAAAATGCACCTTAAAGGAGTAGTTATTTTTTCAAAAAACATTTGTTGAATAATTTACTCACCCCCATGTCTTTCTTTCTTCAGTCGAAAAGAAATTAAGGTTTTTGATGGAAACATTCCAGCATTTTTCTCCATATAATGGACTTTACTGGTAACCAAACGGTTCAAGGTCCAAAAGACACTTTCAGCCAGTGGCGGCTTGTCAATAGAGGGCGCTGGGCGCGCCCCCATCAGGAAATGAAATATAAATGAAAAAAAAAAAAAAAAAAAATACAAAAAAAAAATTTCATACGATGTACAAGCTGGTACTAAGAAAAGCATCAGCATTTAATAAAAACTGGCTTTAATCGGTCAACTATTTTCTATGTTTTTTAATGTGTTTCATTCGGACGCCGGACAAATGGGTGTCTGTGTGAGAGTTTAAATTTTCGTGCAGCATGTGACCTGAAGCTGGTCTCTAATTGGTTTCTTAAAGATTCTCCTCAGGGCGCAAGTCGTTGCGTCCCTGGCCAATCAGAATTGGATGCACGTTATTTTATCCAATCTGATTGGTTCTCGTCACCTGTCATTCAATTTCACGCTCTGGGCCACTACTATTTCGAGTGCGCAGACGACACCATTTCGACATTATTTGTATAAATAATGGCAGCAGTTCATCCAAATTCTGTGATTTTTTTACAAAAAAACCCTTTCACAAGGCTTTCGCTGGAAGAAAAAAAAGATGAAGGATCTCGCACCGGACCAACCCGATTCTACAAATTCAGCAGCAGTCCAGTGACAGGGGACGCAGCTACACACGAAGCTTCACCCGCGCGTGTTATGAGAAACGGAGGTGGCTGGCTGGATGTAATATTAGCAATTCTCTGTTCAAGTAGGAAACATGCTTTTACTTCTTTATTGGTATGAAATGTATATAAAAGAGAACAACATTTATGTTCAAGTAGGAAACATGCTTTTGGGTACTTCTTTATTGGTGTGAAATGTATATAAAAGTGAGCAACATTTATGTTCATTTCGTACTACTAAAGAAGTACCAAAAAGCATGTTTCCTACTAGAACATAAATTTTGCTCTCTTTATATACATTTCATACCAATAAAGAAGTACCAAAAACAAAAAGCATGTTTCCTACTTGTATATAAAAGTGAGCAACATTTATGTTCAAGTAGGAAACATGCTTTTACTTCTTTACTGGTATGAAATGTATATAAAAGAGAGCAACATTTATGTTCAAGTCGGAAACATGCTTTTTGGTACTTTATTGGTATGAAATGTAAATAAAGATCATAAATTTATATTTAAGTCAACATGGTTTTTGGTACTGCTTTGTATTTATTTGCCCTCCTCAAGAAAAAATAAAAATAAAAAATGCGCCCCCCAAAAATAAATATCACCAGCCGCCACTGCTTTCAGCGCAAACTGCAAACTGTTCAAAGGGCTTTAAACGTTTCCAGACGACGAATAAGGGTCTTATCAAGCGAAACTATCGCTCATTTAATAAATAAAAAACTTTAAGTTTTACAAGCTCAAATGCACGCCTTGCTCTGTTCTGTGATGCGCGTCGTGACTCTCCTGTTCGAAAATCTTTTCCGAGTTAATTTGTTCGTTTCGTGCGTTAAATTAACCAAATGACTTGAACGAGTTCAAACAGGAGAGTCACGAACGCGCATCACAGAACAGAGCAAAGCGACCATTTGAGCTTGTAAAACAAACTTTTTTATTTATTAAATGAGCAATCGTTTCGCTTGATAAGACCCTTAATCATTGTCTGGAATCGTTTGGGAAGCCCTTTGAACAGTTTGCAGTTTGTACTGAAAGTCTCTTTTGGACCTTGAACCGTTTGGTTCCCACTAAAGTCCATTATATGGAGAAAAATCCTGGAATGTTTTCATCAAAAACCTTAATTTCTTTTCAACTGAAGAAAGAAAGACGTGGACATCTTGGATGACATGAGGGTGAGTAAATTATTAGCAAAAGTTGTTTTTTTTTAAGAATTTATATTTTTGGGTGAACTATCCCAGGGATTTACAGCAACTAGATGGTTAAAGAAAAGTGAGAGATGATTAAATTGTTTACGCGCAGCATTGACCATCAGAAAGCTGTTGTGCTTCATACATCACTACACTATTGGCAAAATACAATGGGCCTTTTATTGCATGAGAAATGTTGCAGAAATTTTGCAACCACACCTCATTAGGCACGATAGTCCCCTCACTGATGTAATGACATTGCTGAAATTGTTAGACATTCCTACTCTGACTTAGCCTGGTTAAAACCAGACCATTCTCAGTTGTAACGGAGTAATGGTCTGGCAAAGCATCATAGACAAATCATATCCAGAGGGGCACCACCAACGGACGTCCGCGGATAGACCTAAAACCAGTCAGAGCGACGAAGGAGATGACGTATGCAGAGCGCGGAGAAATTCCGAGTGTTGTTCTTTGCTCGTTTTTTAACAAAAAGGAAACGTTTAAAACGCTTAAAACAGACGCGATAGCTGATTCGAATCGAGTGATGTTCGACGTCGATATCCATTGTAATGTAGGCTACAAAATCTGCTTCAAAATCCCAGCACTGTCGTCATTCGTATAAAGCCCACCCCAACGTTTCTGATTGGTGCCTCGATTTCGACGGATTGGAAATGGGCTTGAATGAGCTCTATGCCAGACTAACTTTCAGAGCAAATCTAAATTTGCCGGAAGTTGTCTGGATTTTCCCAGGCTAACTCTGACTGTATGACGTGGCGAATTAAAATCTGCATTTCAATTGGTTGTAAAGCTGCCTAGTCTCATTGAAAACGAATGACACCAGTCACTTTTCACTGGTCACACTTCAAAACGCTGTCCGCACAAATCACCCCTAAACGGGCATATCTGAAAGATATCTGTGCTTGAATATATAATTTACAGTTAACTGCCTCAAATGAATCTTTTGAATCATTCAAAAGATTCAAACCTCAAAATCTTGCAAACTCTTGTAAATCCACCAACTATTTTTCCTCAGAAGTGCTCACTGTATCAGTCTGGGAACGTACTTTACTTTATGGAGAGTTAGTGGTCAGCAATCTTTAAGGGTGCTTTCAGACTCGGTCGAAATCAGATCTCTTTATTCCCTTGTATTTCTGGCACCGAACTGCAGATGTGCGAAATTAACTTGAGTAACACCAAATACAAACGGCAGCTGTTCGTAACAAGAACTACGTAATGAGTTAGGTTGAAAACATGCTAGTTTCACTGTTTTATTCATGCATTTGTTGTGTCGGATTTACCACCAACACTTAACATATACACAGGAGAGAACGACGGAAAAATGGCACTTTTAGTCGATGTATATGCAAATAGAGCCATTTATTCATGAGAACTACTCTTTACTATAATATGTCCGGGAGCAGAAAACATACATAACATATTAATTATGATATCATTGGACGGATTGTTTTCATATCAAGCATTTCCAGCAAAACCAAACAAATTGAACGTTGACAAATGGACTCAAGCCCACTTTAAAAATATCTAGTATGAAAGCACCCTATATGAAGTACATAAACCATGTCAGATCAAAATGTCAAGAGTTAAGAAAAGATGCATATTAAATTAATTAAACAATGACATTTAAGACAAACTGTGTTTAAATCAATCTTTAAGGGGAACCAAATTATGACAAATGGAGTCAAGTCTGCTTCAAAACCTCTAGTATGAAATCATCTCAAATAATGTCAGATCAAAATGTTAGGAGTTTTGGCCTGAATCGTGACTCTGGTTGGCTCCTTTTGAATCGTCAAATTCTGGCGAATGTTATTTTGTTCGTCTGAGCAGTTTGAGTGCGTTTGCTGCTTAAAGGAGAACTCCGGCGTAAAATGAACCTTTGGTCTAATAAAACATCGGTACCTAGTCGACCGTTCTCTGAGATTTGTTTTCATGATAATCGAATGTAAACAGTTTTATCTCTAAAAGCTGTTTAGCGTATAATGCTAGTACTGGGGGCATTTACTAAGTAAAAAGAAATCGCTAGTTTATACCACTAACAAGGCTCAAAATAGCCCCACACTAACACAGTAACATAATGAGGGTCCAAACATGCAAAACGAAGCATTGAGAACTTTGTAAGTGTACAGACCGTTTAATATGAAGATACGTTATAAAGACAGTTCACTTCGTGTATACGGACAGGAGATCGACTTCTAAACTGTATGAACGACGTTCGGAGATCGACTTATCGAGACTATTTTTCTAAGATGGCTCCTGTCTGTATACACGAAGTGAACTGTCTTTATAAAGTATCTTCTTATTAAATGGTCTGAACACTTACAAAGTTCTCAATGCTTCGTTTTACATGTATGGACCCCATTGTTTCTGTGTCTATTGGCGCTTTTCCACTACACAGTACCAGCTCGACTCGACTCGCCTTTGTTTGGTTTTCCACTGTGTAAAAGTTGTACCTGTACCTGTTTTCGGGTACTTTTTTATCACCTCTACTGAGGTTCTGAGCGAGCTAAGGCGAGCTGAGGCGATCCTAAAATTTGACGAGATAACAGAGAGCATCATCACCATTCACTGCGTCATCATTGCATGCGCGAGATGGAGTATCCAGAATAACCCCGCCGTTTTGAAATAGTTTGGCCAGAGATAGCTACTAAACTTACTACTATTATTATGGCAACTCAGAAGAATACGCCGTGGTCAAACGAGGAGGCGCAGACTTTCCTTTGTTTGGTTGCCGAAGAGAGGATCCAGCGAGAGATTGATAAGGCAACCAGGAACAAAAGGCGTCGCTGTGACGACCGGGTACTATCTGTGGCGGTACTGTCGGCATTGGGAAAGGGAGTGAAAAAGCGAGCTGAGCTGGTACTGGATGGAATGGAAAGTAGTGCTGGGGGATATACCGGTTCATACCAAAAACCGTTGTATATTTTTGTTACGATGTTAATTTTTAATACACCTCCATACCGATGTATTTAATTCACAACTTTACGCTGTGCCGCGACACGTTACGCTGTGCCGTTTCAGACGGACCCTCGTCAATGTTGCACTTCTAAGGCGAGGGTAAATCAAACAGCAGTGCTCTGGTGTTACGTTACAGGGAAGGTGGATGCTGCAGAACTATGGCGTTATTTTTCTGTCAAATGTCGAGAGCGCACTATTGTAGCGCGAAAGGAAATTGATATAATGCGCGAGTGTGAATCTCTCAAATATACGCTGCTCTTGTAAGAATAGGTCTATTTTCTCTGGGCTTGCTTAGAGAATCCTGCATTTAAAATGTGTTCAGTACAATCGCGAATCTCTCCTCTTCCCCAGCTAAAAATTTTAGGTTATAAGAACGTTTCATAACGTTCCCATTAAGTTATAAAATCTTTATTTCTAAACGTTCTAGGAACATTCAAAACGTCCAGTTTTTAGACGTTGTATTAACGTTCTTGCTTGGTTATCAGAATGTTATTAGAACATTAAGAAATAACAATTTTAGGTTAAAGTGTGCGCTATTCTATTCTACAATATTTACTAATGACAATAAAATAGACCATCCCAAGTCAACTATTGCAGTAATTCCTCTCTCAACCAGTAGAAAATGCTTTGAACACCCACTCTTAAAAAAAGTGTTCTACATACGTAGTAGCATAGGGTTCTTTACTCAACTGCGAAGGACCTTTTAATGCAAAAAAATAAAAAATGATGATAATGACAAGAAAGAACACTTTTGGCACAAAGGTTCTTTAAAGGCTATTATTCATTCATATATTGCATTATTCTGCAACATTTTGTAGTTGTAATTAAATTATTGTTTATTAAACTGTTGTAGTAACTTAATATCACATTTTAATCATGCAGATTTTTGGAGGATAAAAACTTAAATGGCACTCTTTGTGTGATATTGATTAATTACAATTTTTTAATGCATCATTCATGCATTATATTTTGGGGTTCCAAATACGTAGCACTTTAGAACCTTTTAAGGTTCTATATAGAACCTTTTCTTCTAAGAGTGCCTGATTATGCATGAAAAAAAAGTCATAAACCGCTAAACCGGCTTAATTCTGAAAAAAAAGAAACGTGATATCAATTGTTCAATTCACCCAGTACGAATGGAAAGCACCATATGTTTCCATCCACCTGCATTAAAAAAACTCAGTCGAAACTTTTTATCCGATAAGAAAACATTCGCATAAATGATTTAACAAATTTACTAAATAAATTCCTCAACGCGCATCAAAAAAGAAAATGTGACTGTGCGATAGGACGGCGTAGACTAACCAGCAAACCGATCTCATTGTGCAGCATCTGAAATGCTGTTTTGGTTCTTCTGAAATGCCTGAGCTAAGTCTGTCGTCAAAGTGGTTCGGTATAATAACCTCCCAGAACACTGTCAAAAAATATTGATAGTTTAACTTAATAAAAGTAAGTAACCTGGTTGCCAGGTTTTTTTAATTTTAAGTTCATTGAACTGGAAAAGTGAGTTAATACAATGAGATTAATCTCAAAGGAGATTAATTTAACCATCAGAAACTCTAAATTATATGTTATCTGAACTAAATAAATTATTTAAGTTGATTTGACAAAAGAAAAAAAATGTTTTGATTACTACACTGTAAAAAAGATATTGTTGGTTTAACTTAAAGTAAGTAACCTGGGTTGCCTTTTTACAGTTTTTACAGTGCAGAACTGTCTAACACAACTGCATTCCCTGAACAGCAGGCATCCACCAACGAAATCAAGATAACTTTGAGTCTGCGCACAATAATTTATTTTACACCAAATTATTATATACAGTGGCTTCTCCCTCCTGCAGCAACTTCGATTTTGTTCTCTCCGGCTCACTAGATGGAAACGGTGCTTTATTCACAAATGTTTTATGTGATATTCCAATTTTGTTCATAAGTTAAATTAGCAACTTTGAATGGAAACATAGCTTGTGTGTGTTTTATCCTTGAGGTGAAAGACGGGAGAGGCTGAAGCTGGCAGCTCAACCAATTAGCTGCTCTCTACCCTCAACACACACACACAGTCACACATACAACCTACCACTCTCTCTCACACACACAATCCTGACCCTGCCTTCATTAGAGCAGAGGGTCATTGTGTGTGACAGGCGGGGGCAGACGAGACACAAATACACTTCACTAGCAGGTCTGATGTTCTGGCAGAGGTGAGGATCTCTCTAACACACACACACTACAATGACAGCAACAGGTGCAGTGGACCACGGACATACAACAAACACACAGAAGGAATGAGAGGGGAGGAGAATGAGAAAATAACGAGTTTGGATGAGACAAGAATGAGAAAAAGTAGCAAGAATGCAAAATGAGACAAAAATGATTAAAGGGGTCATATAATGTAATTTTTGTACAAGTTAATATTAATGTTTAAGGTCTAAATGAAAACTTTGTAATATACTTTTATTAAAAATTCTCATTAGTATTTTAAGAAAACACCTGGTCAAAATCAGCTCTTGTTTTCAGCACTCCGTTTCAGTGCATTTCCCTTTAAATAATAAACCCGCCCCTCTGTTCTGTGGGCGTGAACCAGGCGTGAACACACGTGAAGTGTTGCCTTGACAACACTTGAGGGTTTTAGACAGAGAATGACAGCGTGAGTCTCTGAGGACACATCTGTGCAACCGTATCAGTTTGAACTGGAGTAACTGTTCACCGGAACAAGATGACGGCCACAAAGAAGTTCGACAATTAAGGCTTGAGGACGTTTCTGAATGGTTGGTTAACGTAATGTTACTTTGATCTATCTTTGTATGCACTGGTAGGGTAGAGTAGTGAGATACGAACGCTGTGTTTACTGATGTAACGTTATACCAGTGTTGGGGAGTAGTTAACTACAAGTAGCGTAGCTACTAACGTAACTAAATTTTTCAGTAGCTTGGCAGTAGCTCAGTTGCTTTTTAAACAGTGTAGCTTTTCCAGTAGCTAACTACTTTTTGCAGCAAGTAGCGGTGTAGCGCCAGCAAAAGCTACATTGCTACATTGTCGAGCCTGCGCGAATCAGCACGATGCAAGGATATTCTTGTTAGATTACAAACTAATTTTTTGCCACCTGTTGTTTAATCACACATCTTGCGGCTAACGGTTCACTGACGTACAGAAGTGGGTTGATACACCCATATTGTGATTCATATAGCAAGACGTGACGGCAGATTTGGAGGATGGAGAAAAAACTAACGTTAATTACCCATGGCCTTATTTGTCCAAGTTCAATCAGTATTTTTGAGAAAATGTTCTACATGCAATTTACGTTGGATGTATATTTTGTTCTTGCAATGTTGTAGGCTATTTGTTGCACTTTTGACAAACAGTCAGAGATATTTTAGTGTTGTGTGTAATAAAACAATACTCTTTGAAATCGTAATTGCACTGCCTTGTTTTAAACACTTAATACTTTTACTTAAAACATTCCTCAGACACTTATTCAGTTATTTATAATATACGTTGTTCAAAAAGCAAAAGTAGTTTGATTGTGTACTTATTGATAGTAACTTGTAGTGTATGCTAACTACTTTTCTAAACGAGTAGCTTGACTGTAGTTAAACTACTTTAACTTACAAGTAGCTTGTAGCTTGTCAAACTACAGTTTCAGAGTAGCTTCCCCAACACTGTGTTATACATTAGTTTATTGACAGATTGACGTTACAACTAATGGTCATGAAAAACTTTTCCCATCATTTTGCAAAGATTAATATAAAGATTAATAAAACTATAGGTGCAGAGGGAACATAAATAGTTGGTAGCCTACCGATTTTTTTTTTCAGGAGCAGCTTCTTAGCAAAACCAGCTTTATACTGATCCTCGTTTATAAAGCAGTCTGGTGAGAAACGATTTGCGGAAACAAGAGCGCATTGACGTTGATCGTGGGGAATATTTCCCTTCGTAAAAAAACTCAGCCACTGCGTCCTCAGTGGTTCGGTTTTAGGAACATCATTTATGAATGATTTCTGTGTTTGTTATTGCACCCAAGAACAGAACAACACACTCGCTTAGACGCCTTTCTGCTCGTGTATCAACAATGAGGGACTATAGTCTATGACGACAGCTCGCTCAGGGCGGGTCTGTGTTGAAACACTGCTGTCAATCAACAACCGCGGGAGGGGCGTGCGACCGTGTGACGTCACACGGTTCGAACGGCTCAATTTGAGACAGGGAAAAACATATAAGGAGATTAAAACAAAACCACTGGATGGATTTTTATCATTAAATGATGGTTGGGTACAGGCAATGACAATACACATTGCAGTACAATCAACTTGTAAAAGTGCATGTACCATTATATGACCCCTTTAACACGATAAATAAAATCGAGATAAGATGAGAGGCGAGATGAGAAAGCCTGGAAGAGACAAGAATGAGACAAAAATGAGAAACAAGACGAGTAAAATCGAGATAAGAGTAGACATAAGAAAACAAGGTGAGAAGTGATAAGAACACGAAGTGAGAAGAGATGAGAATACGAGAAATGGGAAGGGCTGACAAAATGAGAGGTGAGAAGACAAGAAAAACACAACAAATGAGAAGAGATGCGGTGAGAACACAAAAGCTGAGATCAGAGACAAAAGAAAGAAAAATAAGAAACAAGCCAAATGAAATCGAGACAAGATGAGATATTAAAGAGCCCCTATCATGGATTTTTGAAAATGACTGTTCATGTACTGTGGACTATATCTCTAAGGGAATGAAAACATCCTGCAAAGATTTATATCTGAAAGTGCACCGTATATAAAGTTATATGCTGCGTCCGAAATCTCCAATTACTCACTATATAGTGGACTATATAGTGAGCTCGCCATTTTGTAGTGCTGTCCGAATGTATAGTGATGATTATTATACCCTATATAGTCCACTCAATGTATCCCAGAATGCATTTTGAAAAGTAGTGTACAACCGATGGTCACTAACCTAAGCCCTACATACCATCATGCATTGCGCTGATCGTAAAAATAAGTTATTATCACGTGTAGAGTAGCGCATTATAACAAAAACGGCCAGAAATCACTTTTAGTTTTAAAATTTTGGAGAAATAAGCGCAATATAATGTAATATATTTATTTTTAAAAATCTATTTAGCCCAGAGCTGGCTCGGCACCAGTTGACAGATGATGTAATCAACGGCGCCGAGTAGGGGTGTAACGATACACAAAACTGACGGTTTCGGTTTTCCCACGGTTTTGATGTCTCGGTTCGGTTCGATTCGGTTTTGAAAGCTAAAATGGCTTTTTTTCCTTTCTTTTTTTTACCAGTGGTTTAATGAAAAAAATGGTCTTTGTCTTTAAATTAATTCAATTACAATTAAACATTTCACAAGGATTAAAACAAAATCTGCTAATGCTGTAAACTATATAGGGAGCCGCACATTAATATAACATTAAAGGTTGTAGACTTTTAACCTAAATTCAGATGCTATTTATTTTTTAGACATAATAATCTACACACAACACATTTTTTAACACAGTTTTTGCATTAACTTGTGTTTTTACTCTTATTTGTTGTTGAAATATAATAATTTACACAGTTGTAATTTTCATGAAAGATATTTTAAACATACATTAAATAAATCAAGATATCATAAACAGGTTAAGCAAAATATAATATACATAGAGCATTTATTTAGTGCAAGAGTTCATTTATAGGAAGTTGTGGACACTGAATCACTTGCCTGTTGAGGTAAATATAATGCTAGTGACAAGCTATGCTGTTTTATTGACGTCTTTCCGCGGCTGAAACACTGATTGAGCGATTACACGAGTTATGATGCCTTTCAGTAAGTATACTGTATCTTTCAACATACCTTCAGGTGTCTTTTCTGTAACTGAGGAAGAGATGATCGCGTTTACTCGCGCGCCGCGCTGCCGCTTGAAATGAGGAGCCTATAGTTATAGTAAGCCCACAGCGATCTGTCACGCCACATCAAAGAGCGCCAAAACGCCATTTATTGTTTCATTTTCGTGATCAAATAGACAGAATTGGAAAGATTACACCTTGCTTGTTATCGAAAGTAACAAAACGCAGAGCTTGTTATTTGGTGTTAATGGTGGTTAGGCTACAAAACTGAATTAGTTGTGTACTGTATACATAAGACATGAGGTCCATTGAGCCGGGCTGGGCGGGGCCGGGGTAGCAGGGGTGGGGCGTGTTTGGTGCGCAATGACAGTATCGCGATTCGAATCGTGAGTTCAGTATCGCGGTTTGTCGGTTCGGTTCGAAAATCGTTACACCCCTAGCGCCGAGAGACGATCGAGTAGTGTCCGAAAGTGGCTTCTATTATGCTGGTGAGCTCACTATAGTGCTCTGCTCTCTAACCCCAATATAGGAGGTAGGGAATAGTGCTTTGAGTGGAGATTTCGGACACAGCAATTGTCTTTCAAAAGTGAGAGTCGACTCTGAGTCTATGAAATGAATTGTTTTTCAAACGAGTCATTAGCTGTTTGATAGTGACGTAGATTCGAAACATAAGTATATTGGCTGCGCCCAGTTACTACGCGTGCAGACGGAAGTGTAAACTTGAAGTCTACTCTCAACACTGTGTGTGTAAGTTACGCTCAGCGCAGCTTCTAGGTCTTCAATGTCATTTTTTTTTGAAATATGTGAAATATTTGTCGCTGTTATTGGAGTTGTCATAAAGTATAGAGCGTCTTGTAGGACTGCAGTGCTTTATATAAATAAGTTTATGCGTTATGCTAACAAACAATAACTGACTGGGTCATCTGACCAATCACTGCCGATTAGCGTCACGCAAAGGAGTGGTTTGGAAAAATGAGTCGTTGTACGAATCATTTAGGAGTCGGTGAGCAAATCAGGTAAAAATAAATGCATATTATAAGACAACAAAAGGGTTTTGTCACTGCATTCATGTAAAACTGTTGTTGGGGACTCCCAGAACAATATTAGGAACATTTTAAATGCCATAATAGGTGCTCTGTTAAGGTTGAGAATAAATAGAAAATGAGAAATGAGAATGAGATGAGAAAACCAAGAGAGGAGAAAGATAGGATGAGATGATCAGAAGAGAAGAGATTGGATGAGAAAAGAATGAGAGATGAAATGCAACACATCCTCTGGACTGAGGGAGCGAGCGAGTGAGAGGGAGGAGAGAGAATGGAGGAGGTTTATTATGGAAGGCTTAATTAGTCCGAGCATTAGAGTATTCACATGCCAGAAATAGACAAAAACATCTGATTAGCATTCACAATTTTCTTTTGAAGATTTCTGAGGGTGTGTGACGCTGTCTGGAGATTTGTGATCACACGTGCTGCTGTGTGTGTGTGAGTGCACGTCATACGGCTGGTGTTTGTAACCAAATCTCTGTTCTGTTCCAGTGAGGGTTGAGATGAGAGCTCATCTCCTATTACACTTTCATTCCACGATCAATCCCTACAGATGGAAACGCTACACACACACACACACACAGTGCATCTGAGCGATTCGGTGTGCATTTGAGTGTTAGTAATTGAACAATGATGTGCGTGTGTATGTGTGTGTGTTTGTGTGACTGACCAGCGATCACCTGTGCCCCTCAAATAAGACCTATATGACCTGACCGAGCTTCATGTGAAGACAGACGATTACAGAGTGGAAAAGAAAAGAACGGTGAGGACATAAGAAAAGCTACGAAAGATATGAAAACAGGAGAAAATAATGAGAGTTGAGATAAGATGAGAAATACAAGATGATATGGGAAAAGTTGAGATATGAAAGCCACAAAAGATGAGATGAGAAATCGCACGAACACAAAAAAGGAGAGACGAGACGAGAAAGAAGAGCTGTGACGAAACAAGTAGAGACGAGATGAAGATGTGAGACGAGGCAACAAGATGAGGCCTGAAAAGTGATAAGAGACTAGATGAGATGTGAAAACGAAAATATTGAGACGAAGAGGAGTGAGAAAATGAGACGAGACATGAAAACAAGAGAAAATAATGAGATGAGACAAGTTAGAAAAGAAGAAACGCGACATGAAAACGTGAAATAATTAGTGACGAATGAGAAAGGAGATAATAAAGGCATGAAGAAAAACGATGAGATGAGAAAAGACGTTAAAAGAGACACAAAATATTAAATTAAATTTTAATGACTGGAAAAGAAGAGAAAAGAGATATGCCCAAGAAAGAAGAGCTGTGACAAAATGAGTAGAGACATGCGAATGTGAAATGAGACAAAAGAGAAACAAAATGCGAAAAAATAAAGTGACGAGGAGAGAAGTATATAAAGAAAGCAGTGATTGCGGGGCCAAGCACCTTTTGCACACCACACACCCCAAATGCACACCCAACACAACCCCACATGCACAATCAACACCACACATTGGGATTAAATGGCTTAAATGAAACGCATGGTATATTTAATAAGAAATACTAGTACAATACTTAACAGTATGATAAAGAAATTGAAATGACATCTTAACACAACTGAAAGTTGCCCCACATGGGGCTTGAACCCACTACCTCTGGGTCAGAAGCCTATCACTCATCTCATTGCACCACTTGAAAATTGTGCAGATAGGCTTGTTTGGATAGATGATTTCTTAAGTTGGTTTGTGAAAGCCAACTAACTTAAATCCTATTTAAACATTTATGATCAAACTTCTCTGGTAACTTCAGGCCATGCTAATGATGATCCATACCAAATTTGGTGGAGAAATTTCAAATAGTATAAAATATATTGCAAATTATGACAAAATTCAAAATGGCGGACACGTGGTTAATCCCATCATGGCAAAATCGATATCCACGGATTCAGCATGATCCAAGATAGATACCACAATTATGATTTTCTGAAAAACTGTTCAAAAGTTATTGGCCAAAATAGCAATTTTGCATATATCATGACCCATAGGTGGCGCTATTCCCAAATTTGGCATGGAAGCTCAGAATATGCTTCTGATCAAGTGTACCAATTTTCGTTTCAATTGATCACACTTTGGCCGAGAAACAGCCTCTTAGCCAATTTTGGGTGGACCTCGTTAAGTTTGCGAACACCATAACTTTTGAACAAAGATGAATAAATAAAAAAAATTGTAAAAAAAAGGGAAATGTACTTTTATGCGGCTCATTCTGAAGATCATTTGAGTGTATGTTTAGAGAAAATTGGACAAAATTTGAATGAGGAGTAGCGAAAAACAGTAGTGAGAACTGTCCATTTCATAATGGCCTCTACTGTAATGGGCGGGGTCTTAATGTAAGGTATTGATTGTGATTAGCATGATGAAAATGAGTGGAATCAGGTGCACTAAGTTTCATGTCTCTAGAGCAAAGTGTTCAAAAGTTATAACCATTTCAATGTTGAATTTTTGAACTGGTGGTGGCGCTATAGAGTTGGTCCTAGAGGGTCAAAAATTGGTCCAATTACTATTCATTAGCATCACTACAAGTATGCCAAATTTCATCATTTTCCTACTTACGGTTCATAGGGCTGCCATAGACTCCCATTTGCGGAATAATAATAATAAGAAAACCAACAGATACAATAGGTGTCTCAGCATCTTTGGTGCTTGGCCCCTAAATACAGAGCGAGACGAGTAAAAGGTAAGACAAGATGAGATGTAAAAACTGGTAGACAATAACAAGATATGAGACAGTAACAGAGCAATGAAGCAGTTAAACGAAATAGACGAGAAACAAAAGATACGAGACGGATGTTGTAAGAAAAAAGATGATAACAAGAGATATACTGTAAGCTGAGAAGATATGAGAGAAGACAAATCAGAAAAGAAGAAAGCATAATAAAAGACAAGGAGAGAAAAACGAGACAAGCGATGTGAAGATAATGAGACGAGATAGGACAACATGCTAACTTAAGGAGACCGCATAATGAGAGACAAAAGTGAGATGAGAAAAGTATTGCAGATAATGAGAGACCAGACGGGAAGAGATGGAGAGATGAGACGAGAGTGACCGAAGGAGCCAAAGCGGAGCAGATGGAGAGAAGTAAAGTAGAAAAGGAGAGCGGCAGCTCGGTCTCACTCATCTGGTGCTAGTGGTTTATTGATCGTAGACAGCAAGTCTCAAAGCCATTTATCACCAGCTCCTCAAGCCGCGTATGTGTGTGTGTGAGGGAGATAACTCTTGCGATAGCAGCCATTGCATCCATTATTCCTCACAATGGGCTGTGCCTGGACCTGCCCAACAGCTTGACACACACACGGGCGCTTACTCGCTCCCCCGACACACCGACAAACGGCCCCTTTCTGAAAATAATAAATAAATAAATAACAGCACGTATTGTTTCTAAGGATTGGCCGAACAGCGAGAGCGAAGCTGCTCCACTGCTGATAGTGAAGCAGAAGCCTGAAATACAGCCAGAACACTGGAAAGTGTGTGTAAAAGGCTGTGTGTACGTGTGTGTGTGCCCATTGTAAACCCTCCATTATGAGGACAAAATGTCTCCACAAAGATGGCAATATCCAAAATCCTTGTCCATTTTTGGTCCCCATGAGGAATACAGAAATATTATACATACAAATATTACACAACATAAATCATACTGAGTGATGTGTAAAGATGCAGAAAGTTTTGTGTGATGGGTAGAGTTAGAGTAAGGGGAGACAATATACAGCGTGTACATAAAAATAATTACGTCTATGGAAAGTAGCTCATAAAACATGAAAATCCATGTGTGTGTGTGTGTGTGTGTGTGTGTGTGTGTGTGTGTGTGTGTGCACGCTCAGGTTATAGTACATCTTATGAGCCAAGGCTAGAAGAGACAAAAAAGGATTAAAGTTACAAAGGAAACGTCAATTTAGCAAACATGCTCTAAATCTGGTTTAATTCTAGGATGTACTGGCCATTTTTCATCACTCAAAACATTTTTTTTAATAATAAATGTAATACCACATTAAATAATTAAAATGGGTTTAAAGACAGACATTAACACGCCGTGTGGCATTGTTCGGAATTGTGTGGACGGGACTTGAATTTATAAAACTCCAGCCACACATGATTATGATTGGATCTCATAATTTTAGTAAAATCTGTAAAAAAAAAAAATCTGTAAAAAAAATAATAAAATCTAGCATTTCCAGATTAAAGTCTGAAAAGTTTCGAAGATAAAAGTCGAAATGTTTCGAAGATAAAAGTTGAAATTTTTTAGATTAAAAGTAGAACATTTTGAAGATTAAAGTGGAAATGTTTCAAGATTAAAGTTGAAAAATTTCGAGATTAAAGTAGAAATGTTTCAAGATTAAAGTCGAAATATTTCAAGATTAAAGTTCGAAATATTTCAAAGATTAAATAATTGAAATGTTTCGAAGATTAAAGTCAAAATATTTTGAGATTAAAATAGAAACATTGCGAGACTAAAGTGGAAATGTTTCAAGATTAAAGTCGAAAAATTTCAAAGATTAAAGTAGAAATAATTCGAGATTAAAGTCGAAATATTTTGAGATTAATGTTAGAAAAATGTTGAGATTAAAGTGGAAATGTTTAAGATTAAAGTCGAAAAATTTAGAGATTAAAATGGAAATGTTTCAAAGATTAAAGTTGAACAATTTCAGAGATTTAAGTAGAACATGTTCCAAGATTAAAGTTGGAAATGTTTTGAGATTAAAGTCAAAACTTTTCAGAGATTAAAGTCAAAACATTTCGAGATTAAAGTGGAAATGTTTCGAAGAATAAAGTCGAAATGTTTAGAGAATAAAGTGGAAATGTTTCTAGATTAAAGTTGAAATATTTCAAGATTAAAGGCGAAATGTTTCAAGATTAAAGTCGAAATGTTTAGAGAATAAAGTGGAAATGTTTCAGAGATTAAAGTCGAAATATTTCAAGATTAAAGTTGAAATATTTCGAAGATTAAAGACGAAATGTTTCGAGATTAAAGTGGAAACATTTCGAGATGAAAGTGGAAACGTTTCGAGAGTAAAGTCTAAACGTTTCGAGATCAGGGCTTCCGTATGTTCCCGAACCTGTGCAGCCTTAGAATACATCAACAGAAAAAAAAAGTTATTTCAGCAGCAAAGATGCTCATTTCTAATTAGTTTTTTTAAAGAGTAACATAATAAATTGTGCACAATAAGACAAAGGGCCTGTGCCCGGTTGCATAAAGCACCTTAAGTGTAATTTTCCCTTAAGTTCACCCTTATGTTTCCCTTAAACCTAAGGGTGTTGCAGAAAAAAACCCTTATCTGTTACTTAAGGGTTTCTTTAAGTGAAACGTCATAAACACTTAGATTTTCCCTTAAATGCTGTTTTTTCACTTAAGTAATCCCTTAAAAAGCGTTAAGTGTTGCATAAAACCCCTTAACGGTCTTTTCCCTAAGTATAATTTAAGGTTTGGGAATCGTAACCTTAAGAGTAACACTGACAAAAATAAAGACGAAATGGCTGAATGTATGGAACCAGCTGAAGATCATTATGTGCCAAGAAGAATTTTTAGGGATAGGGAGAACCCTTTAGACCCTTTTTATGTTGGCGCATGCACTCATTTTTTTTATAAAAATAAAATAAAAGAGTCTGAATGTTTGGAATTGTATAACGCAACAAGGAGTTTTATTAGGCTACATCTGATCGTCAAACCAACGTATCAGCAACAGCAACCAACAACATCGGCAATAAAACCTGAATTAACAACAAAGCGACCAGTGATCTCTCTCTTATACTCTTCTATATAGTGGCTATTAACATTTTAATTAAATTACTGTTATAGGATAACAGGATATTTACCATTAACAGATATGTGCCAAATGTCTGTCAGATTTCGCGCTCTCTTCTTCTGTTTAGTTTTTCCTAACTCACTGACGACGGTGCACAAGCCACTAAAGGTAAAGGGAAAACATGACATGGATTTCAGGAGAAATAGGTTTTGTTAATGTGTAAGCCTATGGCAAGTCGAATGGATTTGGGAAATGGACCGGCCGGGATTTTATATTTTCGGAGCTGGAAAGACAGACGTAAAGTTATTTGCAATCACATAGATATTGCCTGCACAATCATACAGTATGATCAGATATTGGATACGAGGATATTAGATATTGGATATCAGATACGTGTCCCCCCATAGAATTACGTGTATGTTTCAGACAGTGCGTGGGATATGTTTCCACGTGCATAAATCGCCTGTCAGCAGAGGGGTTCACTGGGTTGCGGGGGCTGTTTCTCGTCATTTGACTCGTAGTTTGCTTTTTCAATTTATTTTTTATTTTACCATATTCGTCAAGAAGAAAACATTTATCATCCCCTGTCCAATTAGGCTTTCTTTTTTGATTTCTTTATCCATTCCGATATCCTACTTTATTTGATGAAACCGCAAAATTGCTATTGTTAGTGTTTTGCGTATCCATGGTAACAACAGACTTTTATAACGTGAATCCAGGATCGCTGTCGTGAAACACTTAATTTTTTCCCTTACCTAAGAGAACCGTTTAAGAGATTATATGCAACACCCTTAAATTATTCTCTTAGGTAAGGGAAAGTGACCCCTTAAGTATCATTCTTAAGGGAAAAACTTAAGGTGTTTTATGCAACCGGGCACTGAAGTAAATAGAAAGTAAATAGGGTCAAGTTGTATTTAATGTCATCTTAAAGAAAAAGCCTGATTTCAGTTACTTCAGAAAAACAGTTTAGCATACTGTCATCCTCCACTAGCCTGACTAATCAAACCCACAGCTCAGCGAGCGAGAGAGAGCGCCGGTAAGGAATGATTGAATGAAAGGGGGGGTGGGGGGAACGATAAACATTTTAAGCTATCCGACACATTCTCGTTTCCCTTCCAGCGGCTCTTTCCACTGCGATCCAGAAGCCTGATGCGTGTCAGGATGAATAAAGGTTGTGAGGGAACCTAACCAAGTGCTGCATAGCCATTTCGACAACAAACACCGGACAGGCCGCCAAGCCGGGGCTCGTCTGCCAACAAGATGAAGTACGCATCTGAAAATCAACCATATTCCTACCTTACAGTCTGTCGCCCCAGAGGAGGAGGAGTGGGAAAAAGCTGGAAAAAAAAATACATTTCTTTATCAGTATCTGCCTTGCTTTTTCCAGTACAAATATATATTTTTTTCTTGTTTTCAGCGTCAACGGTATTTGCAAAAATAAGTCTCGAAAGGTATAGTTCACCTAAAAAGATCCATTATCTTATGCAACTTTTCGTCAAGTAATTTTTATCTTGGCAAACAAATAGAAACCAAAAGAAAGAGAGATATGTGGAAACAGATAAAATAGAAAAACAAATCAAGAAAAAAGTTCTCTCACACCATATGCACCATTGATTTCCTATTCTCTTGGAAACATTTAATGAGCTTAAGCCAAAAAGGAGAGATAGAGGGAGAGAGACAAGGAAGAAAACAGATAAGGCCTCTCCAAAAAATCCCAAGAGAGAGCAAATCATTCAGAAAGACAAGAAGGTGCTTAGCAGAAGAACAGGTGTTGGATGTGATGATTCCTACACTGGTACCTGAGCCAAAACCAGCGGGAATCCGTCAACAAGGAGCAAAGCTGGACCGCATCTGTCCACAAGTCGTTCCCAGAGCGTCAACACATCATGCAAAATTAGAAATGAAAAGAGCAAAAGCAATATGACGTTTTAAATCTTTAGGGGATGGATTCACTAAGAATGAATTTCACCTGCTAATAACAACATCAACACCAGATTCACTAAAACAAATCACGCAAAACGGTTAGTTACAAAAACACACATACAATTTTTCAGACCATGCATGATCCAACAGTTTAACCAGCTCTTAGTATAAAATTGGTTAAACTTCTTGAACTAGCTGACCCTTTGCCCCAAAGAGCACGGGCGTTTCAGATAGCAATGTTTCCATAGAAAAACAATAACGCAAACATTCATTACACGTCCGTTGATCCCTAATCGACAAGCCGCTGAGAGCTTGTTTTAGCACTGAAAACGATTTCGAACGATGAAAAGCCATTAGAGAGGCAGATTGTGAGTAATGTGAGATTCAGACATTCTCCCGACGCCGCCCATTAGCTTCAGCGGTGCAAGAGAAGAAATCTGTGGCACATGCAGCCATTCCGGCGTCCCTCAGGGCTCGGTATTGGGCCCAGTGCTGGATTTCAGTGATGTGCAGTATTGCTTCATCCTTTCATTTGCAGCCCCAGATGGAACCGCAGCCATGTCACGCTAAACGTTATCAATCAGCTAACAGCAGCCTGTTTAAAATCACTCAAGGCTCACATGGTATTAAAAGCTGCCAATGCAAATGCTAAACAAATACAGTTTCAATCTGTCCCTTATCTACAAGCGTCAAGCCGTCTAAAGAACATCTGAACACGGGTGGGCAGTATGAACATAATGTTAGCGTACAAGTAATTCATATACCATGTTAATAATATGCATCACAATATTAAGTACCATTTCAATGTTTGGGGTCGATATATATATATTTTATATATATACACTACCGGTCAAAAGTTTATGATCGGTAAGATTTTTTATGTTTTTAAAGAAGTCTCTTCTGCTCACCAAGGCTGTAATTTTTTGATAAAAAATACACAAAAAACACAGTAATATTGTGAAATATTCTGACAATTTAAAATAATTTTTTTATGTTAATATATATTAAACTGTAATTTATTCCTCTGAAAAAAAAGCTGAATTTTCAGCATCATTACTCCAGTCTTCAGTGTCACATGATCCTTCACAAATCACTCTAATATGATGATTTTATGCTCCAAAAACATGTATGATTATTATCCATGTTGAAAACAGTTTTTTACATTTTTATTTCAGGATTCTTTGATCAGCATTTATTTAATTAGAATCTTTTCTAACATTATAAATGTATTTACTGTAACTTTTGATCAATGTAACTCATCCTTGATGAATAGAAGTATTGATTTCTTATTTATTTCCCCCAAAATAAAATACAAATTCTTACTGACCCCAAACTTTTTAAAGGCTAGTGTTTAATGTAACAAAAGCTTTCCATTTCAGATAAAAGCTGTTCTTTTGAACTTTCTATTCATTAAAGAATCCTGAAATAAAAATGTAAAAAACTGTTTTCAACATGGATAATAATCATACATGTTTTTGGAGCATAAAATAATCATATTAGAGTGATTTGTGAAGGATCATGTGACACTGAAAACTGGAGTAATGATGCTGAAAATTCAGCTTTTTTTCAGAGGAATAAATTACATTTTAATATATATTAACATAAAAAAGTCATTTTAAATTGTCATAATATTTCACAATATTACTGTGTTTTTGTGTATTTTTTATCAAACAATTGCAGCCTTGGTAACAGAGACTTCTTAAGACATGAACATCTCTGACCTTAAAACTTTTACCATATGTATATATATATATATATATATATATATATATATATATATATATATATATATATATATATGTGTATATATATATATATATATATATATATATATATATATATATATGTATTATAATTATTCAGAAAAGATGCATTAAACTGATAAAACGTGAAAGCAACCACTTATAATAGTACAAAAGATTTCTGTTTAAAATAAATGCTCTTCTTTTGAACTTTCCATTCAGTAAAAACACAGGGTTTTCACACAAACATTGAGTAACACAATTGTATCTACTGATGATGTAGTAATAATACATTTCTTGATCAGCAAATCATCATATTACAGTCCCTCCAGGATTTCACGATTTTTTTTTGTGATTTTTGCGATCAAAATGACTGATTTTGTGGTGGTAATTTTGCGGTCGAAAATTTGTGAAAAATTTGCGATTTATATATAACATTTACCATAATAGTATTCAGTCCTTCCAGAAAAACGAGTTTTTTTGTGATTTGTTGCAGGCAAAAATCCTTGATTGGGTGGCCCGTTTTCTTTAAAAATGCAATGGAATATGCGGGATATTTGCAAAAATTGTGGGAACTTGCAAAAATTGCGGTTTGATGAAAAGAGAAAAAAAGTGATTCCCCCAACATCCTGTTCTCACAAGGCTAATGTAAAGAGTCATTTCTTATTACTTCCTTTGATAAGCAAGCATACTACATCACAGAAAGTGCTGGGAATATGTAATTTGTCATCTTGTTTTATTTCAGACTGTCAGCGAGTGTAAATAAGGTGTGGCCCCTTTAAGAGCTGCGCGCTCCCTGTTGAACTCTCTGCAGTGTTATGTGTGCGCCTCAAACACCCCATGTGTGCGGGTAATTTCTGTTTGATGCTGCTTCTTTTATCTTATGTTGTTTATTAAGTAACGATGTGACGGTAGAACGTGTGACAGACAGTTATACGAGTTTGTGAGATGTCAATCGCCTCCGTGAGTCTGTCTGGCCTCTGCAATAACTTCAGCTGTGAGCTATCCCGTCGCGTAATTGCGTCACTTTATAATGTTCCCAAGGAAACAGGGGAAAATGGCTGCCTTTGTGTGAAGCAAACGCAACATTTTTCAACTTTCTGCTAAGATACATGTGACTTTTTTGCAACGAAAATCAGAGGATTATGAAATTATGCAAACCCTGCATATTTTGCTCGAAATTGGCAATTTTTGCGGCAAAAGTGCGGCGTATTTGAAAAAATGCGGCCCCGCATAAATATGCGGACTTTGGCTGATTTTGCATTGAATTCAGCGATCGCATAATCACGTTTTTCTGGAGGGACTGATATTAGAGTGATTTAATGATGCCAAAAATTCAGCTTTGATCATAGGAAGAAATTACATTCACATAGTAATATTTCACACATTATTTGTTTTTAAATGTATTTTTGATCAAATAAAGAGACTTTTATTTCACCGACCCCCAACTTTTCAGGGTGTAACGATACCCTTATGTCACGATTCGAATACATCACAATACTGAACTCACGATACGATATTATTGAGATACTCAAAGACATGGTAAAAGGTTAACAAAAAATTAATTGTTTAATAAAATGCTAAATTTGATATTACATTGTGGGTTTAAATGAATAGGCTTGGACTGTGCTTGTAACCCAAGGACAATAGTGACATAACAATATTCATGATTCTGAAGCTGAAATTACTGAGTTATTGTAGATGAAAATGCTTGCATGCTTTCAACGACTAGATATATTGAAAATAATCTCGACCACTTTTTACTGGTAACATCAGACATTTCGCATTATCAGGCAGGACCCCCAAATATCCCCATTGCATTATTATACATTATAATCAACAATATATGTAGTAGTTAAATGTAGTACTTACACTAAAACTATAAAAACTTCAATTTTTTTTTCACACAGAAATTTTTATTTTGTAAAAATCTATCCACGATAGGCTACATATCATCACTATCCATGATACGTATTGTTGCATTTTTGTATTCACGATAATATTGTGGCACGATATATTGTTACACCACTAAGTACTAGTGAACTTGTTTTCAAAGGAAAAAAAAACCTAAATCCATATTTCAAGTTTTCAGAGACTACACATTGAATTATTCAGTTTTCTCATGCTAATTATTGTCAGTTTTTGTATTTAACATAACACCTTACTACATATTTGTCAGATTTGTTAATTCCAGTGGATGAGAAAAGTTAAATGAAATTAAATATAAATTCTCTAAAAACATGGCAATTTATCTTCTAAGGACGATTAAATATTTTTGAAAAACAAGACAAAAATACTGGTTAAGAAAATGATTTTTGCAGTGTAATCTCAACCTTGAGTTTCACACTCAAATGTGATAAATGATGCGAGGAAGACAAAGAGGAGTCTGTAATGTGATGAAGAAAATTATACAGAGGAAAAAAACATAATACAGTCTGCAGGCAAACATTTCAGAGAGAGTGGAAATCCACAGGAGATTCCATACTAAAATAAAAGTGAGAGAGAGAGAGAGAGAGAGAGAGAGAGAGAGAGAGAGAGAGAGAGAGAGAGAGAGAAGAGGTGTGAAAGGCAAGTGAAAGAGGGATCAAACCTTACTACTCACTGGAGTTTTGAGTGAATTCGTGGATTCACAGTTTGGCGTCTGTGAATGCAAGTGTATGAATATTTATAAAGAACAGTGAGCGAACAAGGCTGAAACGAAACAAGAACATGAGCCAAAGAGTTATCGTTTACTTCTTTCTCTCCTCTCGATTCTGAATGAAATTTCTTCAGTGTGTAATGTGTATGTAGCTGTGAGCCGCTGCCCTCAGAGTATATCTGAGAGGATTTCTGACGGTGAACTAGTGAGAGGTAGTAAAGGGCATCCGAGAGAGAGAGAAATAGAGCGAGAGACCGTTTAAAGGGATATGAAAGCCTTGTGCCAAGTGACTTTTCCGCCCATACACTATAATACACTGAAGCTACAAGTAAATGGAAGATTTCAGAGACTTTCTGTGGTTTACCAGCCTGCACTCAACAAACCTGAATATTAAAGGAGTAGTTCACTTTAAAAAAAAAAAAAAAAAAAACTTTTGCTGATAATTTACTCACCCCGATGTCATCAAAGTTGTCCAGTGTCTTTTCTTTCTTTCAGTTTAAAAGAAATTAAGGTTTTTGATGAAAACATTCCAGGATTTTCTCCATATAATGAGACTTCATTGGGAACCAAACGGTTCAAGGTCCAAATGAGAGTTTCAGTGCAGCTTCAAAGGGCTTTAAACGATTCCAGACGATGAATCAGGGTCTTATAGGACCCTTCGAGTTATGACTCGAAAAAAGATTTCCTCATTTTGATGAACGAGTTTGAACAGGAGAAATCACGAACGCTCATCACAGAACAGAGCAAGGCGAGCATTTGAGCTTATAAAACTTTAACTTTTCATTTATTTTTGAAATGACCGATCGTTTTGCTTGATAAGACCCTTAATTATTGATCTGGTGTTGTTTAAAGCCCTTTGAAGCTGCACTGAAACTCTCATCTGGACTCGTGAATCGTCTGGTTCCCAATTGAAGTCCATTATATGGAGAAAATCCTGGAATGTTTTCATCAAAAGCCTTAATTTCTTTCGAACTGAAGAAAGAAAGACATGGACTTCTTGGATGACATGAGTAAATTATTTTTTAAAGTGAATGACTCATTTTAACCTGGTGTTTTGATTGAGCTACATGCTCACACAACTCATTCCCCCATTAAGATGCTGGGCAAACTGTAGATGTCAGGAGCTTTTGTTCAATTAAAATCTTCTATCTGCCTAAATGAGTCCGAACATGCTGCAACCTGCAGAAATACAAATCATCACAGACTTAGCATGAAAACGTATACTCGTGAAAGCTTGACAGACACTTCATTGGTCCATGAAGGATAATTCATAAGGTGGTCTGCTGGGACACCTGCGAACTCTATGGTGACATGAACAAACCAAATTCAAAGTCTCTTCACAGCTGGGGAGAGTATGAAGAGGAAACAGACCATTCAATGAAAAATTAATGAGAGAAACACTCAACATGGTGGCTGTAGAAAAGCAGAAGAGCCAATTGGTTTATTAGCCACAAAGCATAACCAGACCATTGTTTGGAATGTAATGCAAGCATGCTAGTTACTAAATACTGTGTTGTATTGTGTATATATATATATATATATATATATATACTGTGTGTATATATATATATATATATATATATATATATATATATTAGGGCTGTCAGTTGAACGCGTGCTCATTAACGGCGTTAACGCAAACCCATTTTAACGGCGTCAATTTTTTAATCGCGCTCAATTAACAGTCTTTTTGGCCTAGCAAACTTTGTAGTTTTCTTTCACATGCGTTTGCAACAGGACGTGGCATGTGCGCGTTGCGCTATGAAACACATTCATTTTAATGGCTTGTGCCGTGCGAGGACGTTTCTGTTGCTTCGCCGACCAAAAGCGCAAACAAATCTAGCTAGATTGTAAACAAAACAACAGGCACGCCGCACACACTCGTTTGGGCTTGCGAGCTGGCCAAATAGTAGGTTAACTGTCACGTTTTAAGTGGATGACGAGTGCAAGATGCCCAAAATGGATGCTAATAAGATTCTGAATGGAAAGTTTACTTTTAAAAAGTTGCCAAATGGTTCAATTGACAAGACCAAAGTGATCTGTGTTTTATCGTTGTGAACTGATCATCATCGCAGCACGTCCAGTCTGAAATACCCAATTGATGATGGCCAAGCACACACACACACACACAGCTGATGCGAATCAGGACCTTGTCAATATCAGGACCTTGTCAGAATTTCTTTCACCCTTTTATTGATGGACAGTGTTACATTGTGTGAGAGATTATTTGCTCCAAGTGAGAATTTTAGTGTGAATTTGAACACAGTATATGTCAATGTTGTTTTCAATACAAAACATTTACACAAAGCAAGCCGATCCACTTTTCCATGTTGATGAGAGCATTAAAATGGGAAAAAAAATAATAATAATGGGACAAAAAGAAATCAAGAGACATTTAGACAATAAAATGTACATTAATTGTGATTAACTATGACATTAATGTGATTAATCATATTTATATATCATTTGACAGCACATATATATATATATATATATATGAAGAGTTGCCATTTAATGCCATTTGAAATTTTCTTCTAAAATGACTCATTTTTATCAAGGTAAGTTAGAATAGGTAATCTTCATTGTCATTTAAGTGAAATTACTGAACTTAAATATACAAGCTTGATAAAAATGATCATTTTAGAAGAACATTTCAAATGGCACTTAGAGGCTTTTGCATCTGAACTCTTCATATATATATATATATATATATACACATATATATATATATACACACACACACACACACACACACACATATATATATACACACACACCACAGTTTTTAGTAACTAGCTATGCTTGCATTACATTCCAAGCAATGGAATGGAATGGAATGGAATGAAAGCAATGGAAAAGAATGGAAAGTTCCATTTACCACAAGTAAATGGAAGTATATATAGTTGCACATTTTGGTAAATTGTGTATGATGACAATGTAATTGTAAATGACATATGATCATGTATATAGCATGCCATTCCGAACATAATCCTGGTCTTTCCCATTAATACACAAACCTGAGAATAGATACTTTACAGACCTATATATCCATCTCACAAGAGGAATTACCAAGATGGTTACCAACTAGCTTACCTCGGAAAAAAACACCCTCTCAGTCAGTGCAACCACAAAAACACAATCCCCTGAGACAAACAAACATCCCAACAGAGTCAACATATTCGGCAGTCAAAGAGCTCAATAATGGTTTTGAGGGTTTCTACCACTCATTAGAACTGCGCTACTGGTGGAACGAGAAGATAAGCGCTGGATCGGTGGCTTATGACACGCTTGTCCTTATACTGACGGACCCATCAATCGTCTATCAATACAGAACCCAGAAAAATCAGCGAGACCAACACCTGTTCAATCAGAACAGCCAAATAGCACCTGATGACCTGCAGGACGGCTAGTTAGACAGCCAATAAATGGACAAAGCAAAGGAAAAGACATGGATGAGCACACACAGAGACTCTGAAGGCAGTTCGATGCCCTGTGACCGAGGTGTTACGCTATTTGCTCCCTGCCTCTAGCATGCTAAAGTTGAGCTCTAGCCCTGTATGAACACACTTTCCTGTCGTTTTCAATTAGAACCGCAAGACCTTGATTAAGACAGGTGTTTGATTAGAGCTACAACTAAACTCTGCAGGAAAGTAACGCTGTGGGCCAATTTGCATCATATTTGCCATTAATAGTATAACAACAATTCTATGTTCATAAGGGTAACCAACTCTTAGTTTTTCTGCAGTATATAGTATATATGGTGGTTTAAATTCAGTTCTAAATTTATTTTATGCTAATGAAGTTAGCTAAACACCAAGGTTGCACATGCAAGTTGTTAACATATACAAACCTAAATGCAAAGTAAAATAGAATGTTATGGTAATGAATTTAACTAATTCAAACCTTCAAGTGCAAAAAGTAACAATATGCGATAATATCATTTAACTAATACTATTAATGTTTACATGCAAATGGAGACGATATACGCAATAAGGTCATTCACTATAAAAAATTAAAACGTGATTTTTACAATAATGGTTTTAGACTTAACTTAATTTACAATTTCATTATCTGATAAAATGTTGATTTACTAACCTTTTGAAAAATGTATATCTGTTTTGTACTGTTGTAATACACTGACAACCAACAATAATCACAGCAGTGAGTGATGAGAGTTACATGCAAAGCTCATTACAAGTTATCTTCTATAAAAAGGTTAACACTTATATAATGAAGCTGCACAGTGTCATTCACACAAACATTAAACACCATCATGGTAACACACATGAAATAAAAAAATGCAATAAACGTTCATTTAACAACATTAAATGTAATATAAAACCCTAATGTACATAACTGATTGAAAAAAAACCCCAGAAAACTATGAGGAATAGTTATTTCAACAAAAATACATAAAATGTCAAGTGTTACAATTTTTCACTGTATATACAATGAGTTGTTCTTTTTCACTTTCAAAAACTGTAAATTTAACGGTATTTAACAGTAAAATGATCACAGTTATTTACCATATATAGTACGGAAATCTTTTTGTTAACCAATTAACTGTTTTGCACTGTAGCATTTTTACAGTGTTTTACCGTTAAAATCACGATAATTCTTTTTTACAGTGTATCGTTCAAATGCACCAGGAAACAATATGCAATACAGGCGGTTAACTAGTGCTAACATTCACATGCAAACAGAATATGCAATATGGTTGTTTCATTAATATTAACATTCACATCAAGTGGAAAGAATACGCGAATAAGGTCACCCAGGCCCTGTTTACATTTACATTTATTTATTTAGCTGACGCTTTTATCCAAAGCGACTTACAATTGCTATATATGTCAGAGGTCGCACGCTCTGGAGAAACATCAGGGGTTAAGTGTTCTTGCTCAGGGACAGCATTGGTGTCTCAGAAGTGGATTGAAACCCAGGGTCGCTCACACCAAAGGCATGTGTCTTATCCACTGCGCCATCACCACCCCAATACAGCTAGAATTAAGATTTGAATACGAAAGTAGATCTAAAGATTTGGAGATCAGATCACAAGTAGATGAGGAAGACATTCCTGTTTACACATGGTGTCTCTTTTGTCCACTTCTGTCCTGATTTATTCAAGGGAAGGGGCTATGGGCTGGTCCTTCTGATCTAATGATCAAAATAAACTTGGGCAATCTACCATATTTTCCAGCACTATAAGGCGCACCTTCAATGAATGACCTATTTTATAAATTTTTTCATATATCGGGCACACCGGATTAAAAGGCGCATAATATACTGCAGTCAAACGTTTGACTGGGTTTGCGTTATGCATCCACTAGATGTGCTAAAGGCTAAACGGAATGTCAGCGAGTGCGCGCCACCGGAGGTGAGGTGTTTAGTATGCGTGAGCGCGCTGGGCGGGCACGTAACTTACTTTCGCTGCCTGACTCATTTGAGTATTCAATGTGCGGCGGCTCGCTGACAGCAACGGCTGGCTGTTTTGAATGAGACGACCTGGTTACTGTGAACGGGAAGCGCTTTATGAACATTCTGTGACGCGCGAGCAGCGCCGGGGACAGTGTGTCTGTTAAGAGTGAGCGGGCACGTGACTTACACACATAACCTGATTTATACGAGGTTGAACTGGCCGTGTGACAAAGTGGGCATAAAAATGGACACAAGTGCAGAGTTCGCGGGTGAATTTAATAACGCTGAAGCGTTGATAAACAATTAATCCACATATAAGGCGCTCTGGATTATAAGACGCACTGTCGTTTTTTGAGAAAATTAAAGGCTTTTAAGTGCGCCTTATAGTGTGGAAAATATGGTACATTTCATTTCCGTGACCATAGCGCAACGAGAGCAGCAGATTTTGTTTCTGTTCTGACAGCCGCAAGATCACACCAAATGCTGTGAGCGTGTGTTAGAAATGAGGAATGGTGAGAGAACATTTGTGCTTGGTTTCATTTTTATCTTCAAACCAGCTTTGAGTCTTCAGCCGATAAAGTTTAAATCCCATCTGGCTAGCTTGGTTTCGCACCTTCGTAGACTTTGAGGGTGTGGTTTTTGAAGTCTGTGTCCTTCGAAGGATACAGCCTCTGAATGAAAACACGGCTTATCTGATAAGGTCCTCTAGCTAATGCTAACGCTAACTTCACATGCAAGCAAAAACAATTCATAATGAGGCCATTTAGCTAATACTTCTGTTCACATCCAAATGGAAATAATAAGATAAATTCATCTGACACTGTGGCCAAATACTAGCCTGGCAAGCCAGACCTACATCAGAGATGTTAGGTTTGGGAACTCACAATTGGCATACCTCAATCGAAGGAGAGCGTGATAAAAGGTTGTCTTTCAATATCCCTCTGCACGCCATAGGATAGCGCTTAGAGCAATGAGCAACGGATGGCTGTGACTGAGTGAGTCCCATGCATTTCCCACCAGCAGAGCTATTGATATATTAAACTTTTGCCGTATCCGGTCATCAAAACTTCAAAACATTTCTTCCTTTTTTAGAATGACTTAAGTGACGGTTCTCTTAACTCCCAAGTCATCCAGAGTTCGACAGCCAAAGCCGAAATCGGAAGATCGCTGTTCGCCAGCAGCATCTTGTTTGTTTTCAAGTAGCAGGGAAATCACCTATGGAAATCACGACGCAAAACCGTCACAACTCTGCCGTCATTGTGTTAAGCCCGCCCACCAACTCTATACACAACGTGATTGGCCTGACCAGAGTTTGGTTTTTCCACAACGAAAGCCAACAGAGAGTTGCCAGACCACACTGGCAGCAAAATAACTTTCGCTGCCACTAGGGTGCGTCTAGATTTCAAGGCTAGCCAAATACTGGTGTAGCCTACAGTCTTCCGGCATACTCAAAAGCATGTACTTACTTTATGTGAAGGTATGCAAATTGAGACCCCGCCGTTGATTAGCTAGTTCAGTTGTGTTTGATTACAGCCAGATCTGAACTCTGCAGGAAGGTAGATTTCCTGGAGCAATTCTGCTCTACAGCATTGTTCAAAAATAGACCGTGATTACCGCCAACGGTGAAGGAGATATTGCTGTAGGCTACAGTGTTTGTTCGAAATATACATCCACCAGGAGGAATCATGAAGTACAAGCCTGTCGCATGAAACCTGCGGTTTCTAAACAACACACCAACAAATACCTGCACACTTATGGCACAAATGACTCTGGGTTGTTTTGAATGAATCAGGCCACTGATTTATTGGTTGTGAAAGGATTGCGGCATCACTCATGTAATAAAACATGGAAATATCCATTACTAGTAATGGATTGCAAGTCACTCGAGTGAAAATAAAGAGGTTGGATGTTTATAGACACACTTAAACCCAAACATCCTGTGCTTTACTCCTCTTGGCGAGAAACACCTTCCACCCCTCTCGGCGTCGAAGTTTTCTGCAAGAGCCAACAGCCGGCCAATAATGAGGGAGAGAAAGAGAGCATGTCAAGAAGTGGATTCTTTCTGCTGAGCGCCATCTGGAAAAGGCGAGCAAGATAAACAAAAACGCTGCTCGTATCCCTCCTCACATACATACACGCACACACACACACAAAGCCTTTTGGATTGTCAGGGATTCTGGCTTATCAATTTCCAGCCAGATACAAACCCAAAGATGAGAAAACGCACAATAGCAGAAGCGACCGAGAAATAAACGAGAAATGTGGGTTTTCAGGCGACAATGGCCGACCTAAAGCGATGATGACTGGGTGTTCTCCTTCCCCACAGACATTTTCGGATTCCAATCTAGTCCAACTTTGCTCCAAAACCCACACGGTAAATTGGAAAACGGTGAGATCCAACTTACGGTCACAGACAAAAGGAGGTGTAAAAATGAGACCTCAATGACACAGTTCTACTCATGCTGTAGAAAGTATAACATGGAGAAAAAAACTGGATTGTGTGAACCTGAAAATGCCTCCAGGATAAATGATGAAATGGAAAGGAAGTCAAGATAACATGTCTGACAGAATCCTGAAATGAATAGCCTATGAAACATTTAAGGGCACTTAAACTTTATACACTAGAACTAGATGTATTCAACTAGACAAACAAGGAACTGATTGAGAGACACCACCAATTCATTGTGTTCCCTCTTGATTTCACAAACTCAACACTCTTTGTAGAACCTCAAAACGGGGTCTAATGCCCATACACTTGTATGATTTTGGGCTGTCCCAGACAAAAGATGACCAATCGTGATCGACTTTAGTGGTCGTGGCTCCTGGGTCTACTGTCTAGCCAATAAAAATTCCACATGAAATAGCGTATTGATCAACGTGACAACTACTTACCTCAATCTCCATTTACAATAGTGACCTCTTTTCCCTCAGCGACGACTGTCCATATTTCCCTCTTTCACTTCCTCCTCTTTCAGCACACATAAAAACCACAATTGCCAAAACGACTAGCGCATACTGATGACGTTTTTACTCTTCTATGCTAACTTGCGTCGTAGCTAACAATTCAATAGGTGCCATAGTACAGTTTACATAGGCTACATGTCGTACACAAGTTTATTAGATCCATGCAGTACAGTATGATTCGTCAGCGTAGTCTCATCCCAAGACGTCATACAGACTGACGCTTTTGACCATACGTCAACATCCGCCGTTTTAGGGTACCCTTAAACGTCGGTTAGATGATGTTATCCTAAACCTACCCTGTCACCTAACTGACGTTAAAAGTAAAGCGTCAGTTGAATGACGCAACAGAATCGTCATCTAACTGGCGTTTTCAGGCTTGCCGCAGTAGCTCGGTGTTACCGGTGTTCAGTCGCAACACCGGTTTCATGACATGCCCACCACGGCACCGCGGTTGGCATGTGAAAAAAAAAAGTTTAAAGTTTAAATATTGAACGCGATTATGCAGTAGTCGTTAAATCCTGCCTATTAACACACACACGACCCACAGAAAAGAGCGCGCATCGGTATCGAGTTCTCTTCGGGCTTATCATGCCAAAATGTCCATAAGAGCAGTCTTAAAGCTACAATACCTAAGATTGGCATGTCGCTAGAGGGCGCTACATTCAAAACAACAACAACAGCTTTGCTTGATGACAGACGTGGAGGAACGCGGAATGATGGGAACTGTTGTTTTCAACTCCACCATGGATAAATCAGTCAGACGGGAATCGAAAATTAGTTGTCATGGATGAGGTAAAGTTCGATTTCTATAAATGTTGCGTTTAATGACATGCTTGTTTTTCATTAAACTGAAATAGCCGCAAGAAAAGTCAGGTTTAAAAGTAAATCAGTTATCACAGATGTTACTGTACGAGTCACTGGACGAAGCTATGGTGGAGAGGGTTTGAAGTCAAATCGTTGCTAATGTATCCTGACTTCGCCCTATGCTGCAATATGCATTTAGTTTTGCATTCATTTACAGAAATCAGCTGCTTGAATGACAATTACTGATGTTATTATAGATTTTTCAGGTGAGATTCTCAATTCATTCAGTTAACGGCTGTTCTGAGGTAAAATTTTCAGACTGCAGACTCAGCAACTATTGTATTTAATTGTACAGTACAATCATAACATAGAACAGACATTTTCTTCCTTTCATGTCATTAAACATAACAATATTGCTGGCCATACACTGATGAGAAAGTGCGCGTCCGGTGTGCGATACTGGACTTTGTCCTAGACGTGGGCGCGGCTCTCTCTCGTCCGGTGTGCGATACTGGACTTTGTCCTAGACGTGGCGCGACTCTTCTCGTCCGGTGTGCGATACTGGACTTTGTCCTAGATGTGGGCGCGACTCTCTCTCGTCCGATGTGCGACCCCCTTTCCAGCCAACAGTTCACATTCCGAGAATAATTGAAAAGAATAAAGCACCAGAATGTGCTCCATTCCATTACAAATGCGTGAATCAAGCTGACATTTGTTGCTTGATAGACGCGAACGCACAACTACAACTTCCGAATTTTCCAGGACTACACGTAGTACGAGCGGAAACCGAGGTAACGCGGATATGACACCGATTGACTGGCGACTCCCAGCTCACCCCTGCTCACACGCCCTGTTTCCTTGGTTAAAATCTCAATTTTCTCGTGATTTTAAACATTGCTTGAAACATTGGAATATTTATAAGTTATCATCTTAACTAAATATATAACACTGGCCTTGTGATTTTGGGATATTTTAATGCAAAAATCTTAGGTATTCCACCTTTAAACGAACTTAGAGATTTGTGAGAAAATGAGACGCGTGTCAGATCGCGTCTCAGTCAGCAACGGCTGTCCGAATGGCACAGCCCCCGTTGGTGAGACACCGGTATTACCGGTGTTGTCACACGCCGATTAACCGGTGAGAAAATATCCTCACCGTCACAACACTATGACGTTTAAGGGTCCCCTGAAACGGCGGATGTTGACGTATGGTCAAAAGCGTCAGTTATATGACATCTTGGGATGAGACTGTGTTCGATTCGTAATGATCTTATAGGATTGCCGAAATCGCTTTCTCATGTGTCCAAGAAACGAGAGGACACACCTTCCCCCAAACACACACCAGCATCAGCCGACCTGTATTGTTCAAGCGTAGAGGGGCTCAGGTGGCAGGTGAGATCTGAGGCGTTTGACAAATGAGAAGCGGTCAGATAACGGTACGCCAGCATCTCCCAGAAGAGGACGTAGACAGTGAAGAACCATTCGGCTGTCCGTTCGCATCGAAATCGCAGCTGCAGACTTTGACCTGATTACTAATCTGTCTGTTCAGCCAGAGCTCTGAAGATGCAGAGAGATGCCAGAGACTGACGAAGAGAGAGAAGGCCAGCGACACGGAGCAGAAACTTACTTTGTTTTGATATCTTTAATTGAGAAGATTAGGAGCCGATGATAATGTGAAATCACAACACTTGAGGACATGTCTGTTGTCTATGGACGGCGATTCCATCAATCTCGAAGCAACTAAAAACTAATTACAGCTCAACACACACACAACGGCTAAATCACATTTCGCAAATTTCTGCCGATATGAAAAGTATGTACTGTGCTGGTTGGATACATATTTTTCTTATTAACACAATACATTGAAATAAAATGTATATTTGCATGACTATTTCATGATACAGTGTATATAGTCTTATTTACTGTGAATCAAGCCATTCTGAGACATTGTGAGCTGAATATGTAAATGAACAAACAGATTTTTCCCAAATTTTTCAGCCCTAAAACAATTTTCACATTTAAAATGAATAAAGTTTTATTTTAGTAATAATAAAAGTAGTAATAATAATATTTTATGCAGATGTAATCCTCAACAAAATCACCCCAATCATTCTAGAATTATTAATCCTACAGCTATTAAAGTAATCTGGTGCACTTTCTGTATTTTCCCTCATATTGAAAAGTATATCGCAGTAAAACAACACTTTTGCAGTGATCGTTTTCTCAAATATATCATGCAATATAAATATTTTTTTTATAAAACAAAAGAACAAAAATTCACACAAAGATAAAAATATATGTATATAAATAATTAACGAATATATATATATATATATATATATATATATATATATATATATATATATATATATATAAATAATTAACGATATATATATATATATATATATATATATATAATTAACGATATATATACATAAATAAATAATTACATATATATATATATATATATATATATATATATATATATATATATATATATATATATATATATACCACCTATTGCAATGTATATCGCGGTAAAAAACATATTGCATTTCGTTTCTCTAAATATCACGCAATAAATATTTTTGTATAAAATAAATGCAAAAATTCACACAAAAATAAAATAAATAAAATATAACTATATGTATATAAATAATTAACGAGATATATATATATATATATATATATATATATATATATATATATATATATATATATATATATCGTTAATTATTTATATATATACCCCTATTGCAATGTATATTGCGGTAAAACAACATTTTGCAATGTTCGTTTTCTCAAAATATCATGCAATAAATATTTGTTTATAAAATAAATGCAAAAATTCACAAAAAATAAAACATAAATATATGTATATAAATATACATAATGCTATATATATATATATATATATATATATATATATATATATATATATAGCTTTACTGTGTTATATTAAAAATATTTGTAGGAAAATATTACCGTTTATTACTGTACACAGGCATAAATAAAAATTATTAAATATCATAATATTAATAGACAGGATCTTTCTGTTTATTTATAGGAAAATGTGTGTGTTGTTTTACATTTTACTGTTACTTATCACATGTAACCAAAAACACTCTTTTTCAGGGCACGGCATTGTTTCAGAACAAATACAAAAATATTGAGATGAATGAAAACTGATGATCATCAAAAGAATGAAAAATATTGAGATTAAATGTAAGCCCTAGTAATTCTAGCCCTGGAAGCATCAAATAGTATATAATCTGGCCATGATTAGAGATGCACTAATCCTAAACGTGCATACTGTTATAAATTCAACCTGAAAATGAAAATGTCATGTTGGTTTCAAGCATCTAATATTTGTATGTTTTTTGTTATTGTTAAGGGAAGGTCCCATAACGACTTCTCTCCGTGGCATCTGGTTTACACAACATCCTCTCACTGCATGATATAACCAGAGAGATAAAGGGCCGGCATTCATTTTTAATGTCAGAAATGTAATGCATTGTGAAGCGTCCAAACACACACACACACACATAAGGCACACCTCATTAAGCAGTGCAGGAAATACTCTGATATCCCCGATTCAGTGTAAGATCCGCCGTGCCACGAGACTAATGCGACTAATCGTTTGTCTGGAAAGCTCACGGATACCTCAGGTAATGGGCCAGCACCTCTCAGAGAGACAGACGGAGGGGGTTAGTGGTCCTGCTGTGTAAATCATCTGTGGAGGTCACAGGAATTCATCTACAGTGAGAGTGGACGACGCAGACAAAACCAGACTCATTCTATATAATCAACAAGAAACAGCTTCACAACACCTTGATTGATGATAGCGTTTTGGGAAAGCTGTAGGAACAAATATTACTCAAATGCACATTTGCTAAGCTCCGCCTTCTTAGATACTTTAAGTTAGGATTGGTCAGTAAAAATTAAGGTGGGGCTTATCAAAGGTCGTTACTGGTGCAAAAATGACACACTTAAAGGGTTCTTAAATTCACCCAAAAATGAAAATGAAGTCATTAATTACTCACCCCCATGCTGTACCAACCCCGTAAGACCTTCGTTCATTTTCGGAACACAAATGAAGATATTTTTGATTCAATCTGAGAGCTGGATCACTCCTCCATAGACTGCCTAAGGGACTGGCTCTTGACGGCCCATAAAGTCATTAAAGAAAATGTTGAAATATTCCATGTGCCTACAGCGGCTCAATTATAAGTTTATCAAGCGACGAGACTACTTTTTGTGCGAAAAAAAACATAAATAACGACTTTATTCCACTATTCCATTACTTCCTTATAAGCGCATGCGCGGAGAACTGAGATGACGACGTTCTTCCTCGACTACTTTGGTTACCGGCTGCTCACCGCTTAGGAGTATCTACCGCCCACCTACCGTATAAGATGATGTGCTGATTTAGCCGGCGCGCGATCATCATCTTATACGGTCAGGGGCGGTAATACTCCTAAGCGTGAGCAGCCGGTAACAAGAAGTAGTCGAAGAAGACGTCGTCATCTCAGATCTCGCGCATGCGCCCATAAGGAAGTAATGGAATAGTCGAATAAAGTCGTTATTTATGTTTTTTTTCGCACAAAAAGTAGTCTCGTCGCTTGATAAACTTATAGTTGAGCCACTGTAGGCACATGGAATATTTAAACATTTTCTTTAATGTCTTTATGGGCCGTCAAGAGCCAGTCCCTTAGGCAGTCTATGGAGGAGTGATCCAGCTCTCAGATTTAATAAAAAATATCTTTATTTGTGTTCTGAAGATGAACGAAGGTCTTACGGGGTTGGTACAGCATGGGGTGAGTAATTAATGACTTCATTTTAATTTTTGGGTGAACCAACCCTTTAACCTTGAATTGACATGTATATTTCAGTTCTATGGGTTCTTTGTGTGAAATTCATATCGAAATATGATAAAATTGAGCTTTTATCTATCACATACCATCAAATAAATCAGTATTTGCATGGTATGTTCAAGTAAAAACCTCATATAAATCAAAACGTTGTTAGATTTAATAATATTTTATGCAATTCCGTTAGTCTAATGATCTTGTTTTCAGATCTTTACATGTGTTTCAGTTAAAAAACAAGACTAAAATACTTGATTAAGCACCACATTTACAATAATGCATTAAAACATCTTATATCCGTCATCCAACATTTCAACAGCGACCCTTTCGGGTAATAATACCTCTAGAAGTCAACAAAGCTGTCTAAACTGGGGCATCGTTAATTAAAACGGAAACGTTCAAGCCACAGATGTGGTGCCGCATGCAAGGCGGCAGAACAGAAAACGCGGCACTTTAATCCTGTCGAGGGTATTATAAAAACATATAGAAATGTCAGGGCCCGTGGACATGGTTCAGCGCCCAGGCGTCTGGAAAAGTGATTCTTGTCCTGACTAAAATGATTTCTGCACAAGCTAAACACATTGTACTCGTGCTTTTCTTCAGAGGGATTTGGAAGTTTTAACTTTGTGGCAGGTGGCAGCGGCCGTCTCTGGCAGCTTGTCGAAATGTTGCCATGACTGATGGCGTGTAATCCCAGTACAGCGAACACGTTCTTCTGCGTCTGGAGACAAACAGCTAAAGATCTGCTCGTCTCAGAGCCGCTTCAGGATTTGCAGCGAAATCATTTGGCAAGTAAAAGGTGAAGTGTGACATTTTTTTTGTATGGCAAAATACTAAAATACCGTTTAAATGTGTAGAAACATCTACAAGTAAGCTTTGGTGTCTTAAAAACATTGCTTCAACACACTCTATCACGTGAATTTAGGGCGGAGCTATCTGTTCAACCAATGAGAGAGGTTTGGGAAACCTGTTTAGAAACAGTCATTGTTTTAGCAGTTGCCAAATACACACTTCACCTAGAAATACTGAGAGATTCATGTATGAGATATATATATATATATATATATATATATATATATATATATATATATGCATTTGCAATGGATTAAACCTATATATATATATAGGAGTTATTCGTCAGCGTTTTTCAACGCGTTTTTTGTGTTCAGCACCCAAGCGATTTTTGCTGACGATGAGCCGAGTGAACATGCAAATTCATTCCCTGACATTAGAGGGCGCCAATTTGCTCTGCAATACCACTCCATAACAGTTTTTTTTATCAAGATGTGTGTAGTCGCTGTCACGTTTGTCATATAGTTCTTTATGTTCTAGCACCAACGAGATCAGCAGCTCTACCTTCATCTTGCCTTGCATCTTCCTCGTCTCATTTCTTCCTGGCCGTGTAGTGTAGACAGCGACGCATATATCTTCACTGTTGCATATGTGTGCTCGGCAAGAGCCGTTTTGTGTTTGAGCGCCCAAGTTGTGTTTTACTGTAACTTCAGAAGCTTCAAACACGGCAAAAGCAAACCAATGTCATTAGTCGGACAGTTTTTGATGTCAGCGCGTCAAACTAAAAAACGAACCCGAGGCGTTTTTTTTTTTAAATGTCGCTTTTACGCGTGGCATTTTACGCGTCGGTGTGAACACTCACATTGGTGCCCTTTGTTTAGTCACAAGGCATTAAACATCGGCAAATAACGCACACGAAATTTGTCCCGGTGTGTAAACAGGACTTAACACCTTGAATTAACCTAGAATTTTGCAGTAGTAAAACTGAAAAGGTATTGTCTTTCTTTATTTTTCATAATTGGTTTTATTTACAACGCTTTTTACAGTGTAGAAAACTCTAACATGTTACAACATCCGAAAGGGAACATTGTATTTTGGATGCAAAAAAAAAAACTAAAAGTGAATCGGTTTCAGCAGGTGCTATGAGAGGTGTTTGCTATAAAAGCAATAGTAAACATGAACGACCTGAAATTTCAGTTAGATGTAACTCAAGAAGCTGTTTGTTTAAACAGTACGACTGTGGCGGATGTTAAACATTGGCGTGAGTTTTGAGTGGGGCTTCTTGTTTGATCAAACAGTGGAAGACTGAGGCTACATCCGAAATCGCACACTCTCTTGAGCAGGTACTTATTTTGAATAACTTATTTTGAATAAGACTGCTAAAAAGCATGTTCTATATAGTATGAATGTAATCTGAATATACTACATTTCGCCATGTTGTCATCATGTGACCTACCAGCGTGTATCATGCACTATCTGAGTGTGTATCTTAAATATATATATATATATATATATATATATATATATATATATATATATATATATATATATATTATTATACAAATAAAAATCACACACTTCACCCTTAAATTTTGGATTTGATACTATGGCCTTAAGCCCGTTTAAAATAGCTGTATATTTAAATGCATTTTCCCCTCCTGAGATCTTAATTTTAGCACAAAGGCCATTATACCATCCGTTTGTAATTTCTGCAGCGGCATCTAACAGCCGGCCATAATTAATTTCAGCGTCCAACTATTTAATTCTCTGAATGAATCAGCATTTGATCATTATGCTCCTTCAGAACTCTTTCAATTCACAGATGCCCAATAATGACTCAGCTCTCCCAGGGTTGGGTTGTTTAGGGTGAGTTTGGCCTGTTTGGATGCATTAAAAGAGCATTAAAGGAGAATTCACAAAAAATTTAAGCATATTATGTTGCTCTTTTGAAGAAGTGATGGATGTACGATGTAGCCATACAACACTGGAAAATAGGAAGTTGAGAAACCACCAGTTTCACAAAGATCAGACAAGAAAAGCATGCTGTCTGGGAAAACAAGATACTTGTGTTTTTTTAGTTTTATGCTCCTCACCTACACCGCACATTCAATCTGAGAGAAAATGGTGCCATGACTGAAACCGCCTGTTGTCAAACAAGAGCCAAATCCATCTTTAATTGCAACATCATATCATAATGCTCAAAATGGCAGATTTTAATGGCACGAATCCAAATTAGCTTGACAAGCTTGGAAAAAAAGAAGTAATTACACATGATTTGTGCTTAAGATGCACAATTTACTTTTTATGGTTTCTCAAAATAGAAACTTCCAAAAATATCCAAACCTTTAAACTTTTTACGTTTGCAATGAATATGTTTAGATATGGAGACTGACCTCATAAACATAATCAATAACAAAACATCCAATGCTAAAAAGTCACACAAGTTTGCATACACTTACTATGATGGCAAATATGAATGTGCTACCAAAAGCGACAGAAGTCTGAACAGAACCAAAAAAAAAAGGATTTAAGAAAAAAGATGTTCTTAATTACAATCTTCGAATTAAGACATTAATGAAAATGAATAATAAAAAGTACGTTAAAAAATTCTGTACAAAGCTACGGAAGAGGATTAGGGCCATACAATAATAAAAAAATAAAACCATCTCGTGATTAAAGTCATTATAATACGAGATTAAACTAATTAAATTTCAAGAAAAAAGTTGAAATACAATCTTGGGAATAAACTCATTAAATATTAAGAATAAAGTTGTTGTGTTTCAAGAAAAACTCGTTAAATTTGAGAAAAAATGTCGAAATTCAATCTTAGAATAAACTCATTAAATATCGTAAATAAAGTCGTTGTGTTTAGAGATTAAACTCGTTAAATTTAGAGAAAAAAGTCGAAAATACAATCTTGAGAATAAACTCATTAAATAGACAATAAAGTCGTTGTGTTTCGAGATTAAACTCGTTAAACTGCGAGAAAAAAAGTCTAAATACAATCTTGAGAATAAACTCATTATATTTCGAGAATAAAATCGTTGTGTTTCATGAAAAAAAGCCGAAATGAAATGTGGAGGATAGCACATTCGATCAGTGTTCATTGCATAGCCGACTGATAGAGGACATGGCAGACATGGATCACTAGTCAAGCTTTTTTTTAGACTTTATTTCAGTAACAAAGAAATACTATCAACTTTAGCAGTAATTTATTGCATTAAAAGTAACACCGAATTTTCTCGTGTAGAACTTTACTGAGCCGTCACTTGAACAACGAACAAAGCTGGCCCAATTGCACTCTGGCATATGATCAATTAAAACGGTATGTACTGCATTGCCATTAATGGCTCTATAGATGGTTACAGTCGTTACATTCTGTGGATGGAGGCGTACACAACTAATAACGACCCTAAAGTAATAGCCAGTTAGCTACTTCATAAAAACAGTTAGCATTCCGGCATAGGAGGGTGTCCCAAGAGCTCCGCACTGACATGGGGACCGAAAATGGTAGTGTGGCAGCAATGCAAAGTTTTTACAAAGTAACCATGGAGACAGTTTCTCAAAACAAAGACTTTATTCTCGAAATTTAAAGAGCTTTTTTCTCGAAACACAACAACTTCGTTCTCAAAATTTAATGAATTTATTCTCAAGATTGTATTTCAACTTTTTTCTGAAATTTAACAAGTTTTTTCTCGAAACACGTCTTTATTCTCGATATTTAATGAGATTATTCTCAAGATTGTATTTCGACTTTTTCTCGAAATTTAAGTTTTTTCTCTACACAACAACTTTATTCTCGATATTTAATGAGTTTATTCTCAAGATTGTATTTCAACTTTTTTCTCGAAATTTAAAAAGTTTTTACTCGAAACACATCTTTTATTCTCGATATTTAATGAGATTATTCTCAAGATTGTATTTCGATTTCTCAAAATTTAACAAGTTTTTTCTCGACACAACAACTTTATTCTCGATATTTAATGAGTTTATTCTCAAGATTGTATTTTCGTATTTTTTTCTCGAAATTTAACGAGTTCTTTCTCGACATACAACGACTTTATTCTCGATATTTAATGAGTTTATTCTCAAGATTGTATTTCGACTTTTTTCTCGAAATTTAAGTTCTCAACACAACTGTCTGATTGTTAAAAAAGATTGTACAGTATTTCGACTTTTTTCTCGAAATTTAACGAGTTCTTTCTCGACATACAACAACTTTATTCTCGATATTTAATGAGTTTATTCTCAAGATTGTATTTAGACTTTTTTGCTCGAAATTTAATGAGTTTAATCTCTCATTACAATTACTTTAATTTCGAGATGGTTTTATTTTTTTAATATTGCTTGGCCCTAATCCTCTTCCGCACAAAGCCTGAAATGCGGCATGATAAAAAATTTACTTTTTTATGTACATTTGACAAACTTGCCTTACGATGATGTATTATTATAATTATTATTATTATTTTTATTTTTCTGCCAATATGCTTTCTAAAAACAGGAAATAAAGGAAAATTCCATACAATGGATTTAAACATTGAATAATACACACGTTTCAGCTTTCAGAAAGGAAAAGCATGTGGCTTAACATTTCAAATTATCTAAAATATTTAATAAGGAAACATGGGAATTACAGAAATTCTTGAATGACAGCTGTCCCAATTCTCCCAGGTCCAGATTCTGTGTGCGCCTACATGCGACGAAAACAAATGTTTTCCTGAGGAACACAGTCCGGGCATGTGTCATAGCGGTGTAGTGTGAAACAGACCTAACATGTACAAAGGATGACAGGAGAGAACAGAGATGCCAGACTAGGTTGAGGTGTTTTCATAGAGATGCTTGGCATTCCTACTAGCTCACATCCCTGCGTTCCTCACGGCAAAATCATTGCAAATGCAACAAGAGCGAAAACAAGCCGGGATTCAGGCAGACTTCCCCCTCACCTCTCATTAGCGAGGCAATATTGTTGTAAACGAGAGAGGCGTGTTCACTGCATTAACATGAGAAGAAATAATCGGATTTATTTGCCCACAGCTACAAATTATCACCAGCCAGGAACGCAACACAAATCGCCGTTTCAGGACGGAGTAGGACACGTACGCTGACAAAAAACAGTCTAATTGATATTCCAAACTGACTTTGTTAATTAAAGCGCTGATTATCGTGCCAAATGGGTCATGACAACTGGAGGCGATGGCTTGTCCTTTAAAAGCAATTGTTAAATTTGTAACAAATTGCCTGTGTTCCCAAGAGTCCTTATCGGAGGTGACGTGACGAGTAAAGGAAATACTGTGCTCTCAAACTACGACAAAAGATCCACCTCAAAGAATCCACTCAAAACCTCCTAAACACCTGCCAACATCCCTACTATGAAGTATGCTAAAAGCACCACATCAAATGGCATTAGTAGAACAAAGTAGGTGGAAAATACCTGGATGAATATCTTCAAATGTTTATCCGATAAACACTTTACTACAGGATACTCCAAGATTTTCCTGCATAACTGGGCTTCTTTTAACCTTCAAATGGTCTTCGTTTCCTGTTAATACATCTGGGCTTCAATTGATTGAGTAATTGTACAAAAAATATACATTTTTAATCATTCAAATAATATATAATTTTTTTGTTTACTTCTCATCTATTAATTAATGCTGTGTTTTTGAAGATATAAAGTACTTTTGTATCTATATACCACACAATTCCTCAACTACACCATTAGCTTTAGCATTAGCATATGAAATGGTTTTATTTTGATACATTGCATTTATGCTCTAGTACTAGGCCTTCATTTCGGTGTAAAAAAATTCAGATTTATGGCGGATTTATTTATTTATTTACATATGAAGAAAATAAATTTAGGTTTTTTTTCACATTTCCCATTAATTTCAATGTGGGGTCATATTGACCCCGAAGACCAGAAGTGTAAACATTTTTTTTACATACCTTCAGAACAACCAAATCAAACCCAGATTTGTGTGTGTGTGTGTGTGTGTGTGTGTGTATAGATAGATAATGTATGACAAGTCACAAAATCTTATTCCACTGAGATGAAGGGAACCTTTTTTTTGTTGTTAAAGGGATACTCCACTTTTTTTGGAAATAGGCTCATTTTACAACTCCCCAGAGTTAAACAGTTGGGTTTTACCGTTTCGAATGCATTCAGCCGATTTTTTTATATTTAGAAGAATATTAGTAAACAGAAAGTTTCTGGTCTCATTGACTTCCATAGTATATATTTTTTTCCTACTATGGAAGTCAATGAGACCAGAAACTGTCTGGTTACTGATATTCTTCTAAATATCAGAAAATCAGCTGAATGGATTTGAAAACGGTAAAACTCAACTGTTCAACTCTGGGGGAGCTGTAAAATGAGCCTATTTCCAAAAAAAGTGGAGTATCCCTTTAAGTAAAGTCTATTGGGGTCGTATAGACCCCATGACCCGATTGAGGGCTGCACCACGGGTTGATTTTTCCGCAGGTTTGACATTCTGCATAAAGTATATCTGACTATTAAAAGTATTTGATATTCTACCATTGATAACACTCAGCTAGATGTTAGGTTGAAGGGATATACTGCACATTTAAACTTTTAGAGTCTAAAACACTTTATTTAGCATTTTTTGTTCAGGTAAAAAAAATTGCTAAATTTAGTGTCAAATGAAAAGTTTGATCGCTAAAATACAATTTATTTTCCATTTCAAACTCAAATCGCTCTTCATAGTGGAAAGGGGTTCTTTAGGTTATTAAAAGGATACTCCACCATTTTTTCATATTAAACTATGTTATTCCCTTAAAGTTGGCATGAAATCAAATTTGACAAATCTTCTTATGTAATATTGCAGTGTTTTTATAAATGATTTATCTTTGCACTTCATTTTTTTTTAAATTCATGTACCCTTAAAATCTTTAATTAAATACATTACCCTTCCCTCCCCCACCGAAACGACCTCTCTTCTATTTCGGTCACGCTGAATGGCGAAGGGTGCGGCCAGATCTGATGAGGGTGCGGCTGTCCGTTCGCATTCAAATCTGCCTCCATTTTGTTTGCAACGCCCAACTTCCAACGATCCAATCAATCCTCAAAGGACGAAATCAAGCCCCGCCCTACATTTTTTTCCAATTTCAGAAGCCGTTTCAGCTCGGATATACGTCACAATAAGGAAAAACTGACACATCTCAACTTCCGTTTCACGCCGACTTTAACTAGGACGAGTTGACACACACCTCTGTCGTCTCAGTGCGCGCACTCAATCGCTCTTGGATGCGACACATTTTGATCGCACTTAACTAGCCCAGTTCATTCAATATGGGCCAAGCAGAGAAGCGACCAAACACCTCCACGTTTTCCCTATTTAAATACAGTTATGCCAAGTTCAGACCAGTGTTAATTTCGTTGACGAAAATTATTCGGCAACAACATTTTTTCACAGACGAAAACGAGACGATAACTAAATAAAAACTAATTTTGAATGACAAAAACTATGATGAAAATCTATTGACATTTTCATCAACGAATAAAACTAGACGAAAATGTTAGATAGTGACGATTTGGGAAGCGATGCAGTCAGAACTGGGCGTGTGGTGGTAGATGCGCACATTTGTACTGTGACGTGCTGATCTACCTTGCGGTCTCATAAAACGTTAAAAAATGTGAACGTGGCTAAAATCGTGCAGTCTTAACTCGGCATTACTCTGAGTAGTGTAACTCGACCAAGAATGGTGACACAAAATAAAACATTGCGCTTTTCTAAGCATGTAAAGTGGATAACTATGATGTATGCGTAGTAATATCATCACTTGGGAAAAGTCGTCTCCCTCTCTGAAGTGATGATATTACGGCGCTGAGTCCATAGATATATATGCGCCGAGTCGAAGTGCTCCCAATCACTTGCTGTGGTATTCCGCCATACAATATAGTTATCCACTTTACACGCTTAGAGAATCGCAACATATTATTTTGTGTCACCGTCCTAGTTCGAGTTACACTATTCGTGTAACTGTATCTAAATAGGAAAAACGTGGAGGTGTTTGGTCGTTTCTCTGCTTGGTCCATATTGAATGAACTGGGCTAGTTAAGTGCGATCAAAGTGTTGCGCGCCAGAGCGATTGAAGACAGAGGTATGGATCAACTCATCTTAGTTAAAGTTTAATATGAAAAAATGGTGGAGTATCCCTTTAAAATAGTCCTCACACTAAAGAAATACAAAAGTTATTTTCTTTTGGGGAACCAAAAATGGCAATGGTTCCTCTATAGCATTTATGGGGAAAACCCTGTTTTGAATGTGTTTAGATATAGAGTGTGCTGCCAAGTGACAACAGTCCGAAAAAATTAAGATTTAAAGGGGGGGTTGACTGCGATTTCACTTATTTCATTTTAAATAGTGTGTAATGTTGCTGTTGGTGCATGAACAGTATCTGCAAAGTTGCAGCGCTGAAAGTTCAGTGTAAGCAGAGATATCGTCTTATAAAAATCAGGAAGTAAAATTGCCTACAAAAACGACTCGATTTGGACTACAGCTGGGTTTTACACATCACTAACCCACACATTTGCATCAACCACTCCCTCCAGAATATGCAGGAAAGGGCATACGCATATTTATGCGGTCGAGTGAGTTGTTGTTCACGCAGCTGTCAGGTCTACTGTGTTTCGGCTTCCCATGGACACTATACTTCAACAACAATGGATACAATTTATGTTTGATTATGTTCCTGAAAGTGACGATTGTAATCTAGCTCTCTGTGCTGCGCATTTACTAGAATGACAGCTTCCAGAATCTCTACGAATTCAACATTAACAAGAAACTGTCTCTAAAACATGAAGCAGATTCCAACTTTAAAACCAGATGTCATCAGTTGTTGGGCCACAACCTGTAAGTAGGCTAAGACTTCATCATTTTAAATGTATTTGCATGTATAATTCCCATATAAATTTATGAAAAATAAGACTTTTTAAAAAAAGAAAAACCACGGCAGACATGTTATATTGCACCCCATAAACACAATCATGCAAAGAAAAAAAAAGCAGTCAACCCCCCTTTAACCCTCTGGGGTTGTTCGGCCCAAATGGATCCCGAAGCATTCAAATAAATTTTTTTTAAAAATCACAGCTTCTTCGGAATGGTCCGAAATTGGTGACTTTGTTGGTATTTGGTATATGAACACCCAAAAAAATTGGGGACAGGATGTGAACAGTCTAAGTGGTTGTAAAAAAATAGTCACACTTGGGGTGTTCGGGTCCAAATGGACCCCCATAGGAAATGAATGGGAAATTGGCAAAAATGTGAAAAAACAGAGTTTTTTGGTGCGTACAATCTACAAATCAGCCACAATCCATAAAAAAAGCACACAACAGTGAAGGGGTGAATCTATAAAACATCAAGAGTGCAAAACAGACACAGCCACACACACACACATATGTTTTTATATTTTAAAAATCAACAACCTAAAAAAATTGGTATATATTTGCAAAAATCACTAGAATCCCCAAGCCTTTCTACATAGAGCTGTACTGGAAATCCACTATAGTGGTAAAAATGTGCTATTGCGTGATAAAAATGCTCAGTGTGTCTACCAGATGACATCTATCTTTTTTCAAAAACTGCTTTCATGAGGCCTAGGCTTCACTCTAAAAATGTAATACAGCTTTGATGAAAAAAAAATGAAAACAAAAAATTTCTATTACGTTCAATGGGAAAAATGGGTCATAATTATTGCATAAATATTAATTATAAATCATAAAATTATCTCAAAACACCAAAAAAGAAAAAAAATGATAACACAGATTTTAAAAAAAAATATGAATCCTGCCCTTTGGGTCCATTTGGACCCGAACACCCAAGTGTGACTGTAAACGAACAACCCCAGAGGGTTAAGAAGAAAAAATATAGGAAAATCCAAGGAAAATAATAAGAAAATATTTTTTTCTTAATTATTTGCTAACTTGGAAAACATATAATAATAATAATGACAGTAATAATACATAATAATGTAAAAAACTGCATTCAAAAGACTAAAATATATATATAGCCTGATTTGGTTTCAGTTCATCCAGCAGCTTGGAGTTTACTAAATATTAAAGTCTATGATTCTTTTCACAGCAGCACGAACTAATAAATTGGAGAAAGATTTCAAGAGCTTTACTCTTCTCATTTTTGAGTAAACTAAAAGCAGAGATGGGCATCATCAGTATGAGGTCTCTAATGGAGTCAGCAGGTGTAGTTAGCATTGGCCAAACCGTCCACAGTCAAAGCCTCGAGCCTTCCTTTATTGGCCTCTAAGAGAGAAAGAGGCTTCAGCTAACGATAAGATAAAGTGTACCGTTCAGGTGGAGACCAGCGCTTGTTTTCCAGAGTGAATGACACAGAGGACATTCAGAAAACACACCTGGCTTTTGATAAAACCACTGAGCACGTGTGGATGCAGATGAGAAGAGAGCGCAGGTTTGATATCCGTGCCCTTGTCCTGCGACCGTGACTCCGCGCGGTCATCACTGGAGGAAACAACTCCCCTCTCGGTCCTGGAAAGAGATGAGACGGTTGCCGTCAGCAGGGGTCCGGACCCCCTCAACTAATCACAACGGTTAGATTGGCGCCTCCGCGCGTCCCGTACCTGGTAACGAGATCGCTCCTTTCGATAAACCCGCGAGCCTTCGGGGAACGCGAGGCAGACACAAAAACACGCTCTAATGCGCTTGCGCACGTGCCCGGCTCAAGGACGTCTGCCTGGCTGATGCGAGGGCCCCGGAGACGCAGGTGAGATTGGATCGAGACTGAATTATTGATCAGCTAACAGATTTAGCGATGAGGAATTCATGGATCCGTCTGCTTCATAGGACCAGGAAGAGGAGAAGAAAGAATTCACAGGATTTATAAAAGCTAAAAGAAAAATGTAGGGATTGTGAAAGCGTGAGCTAATACTCAGGTAAACAAAATCGATCGGAGTTGTTGTGAATTGAAAACAGCAGGCCGGCGTTTGGCTCAAGCTTTCAGGCGCAGCTCTTGTCGGTCGAAAGTCGAATCCTCGGGTCTTAAAACTTATCAGCGAGAGAAAGGTCTTTCTGCTGGGCTCGACAGGGGGGCTAGCCACACCATTAGCCTCTCCACCGCAATTACATCTGGAGACGCAGCGTTATTTTTAGTTAGTCACTTAAAGCATGCGCTTATAGAAGCCATTTAACCCAGCAGGAGTTTTGACCCTCGAACTAAAAAGAAGAGACTTTGCTGAACAAATCAAAAGTGCTTCACAGAGCATCCGTTAGTCTGAACGAGTCTAAGCTCTGGTCACTCTCTCAGTCAATGACTGCGTGTCACACAGCGCCAGCGTTTTGTTTAATGAGCTTACAGGGAGATTTCTAACGAGATCTGGTGTCATTGAGGAAAGCGGCCAGCACAGACCCAATTTGGAGCTTGAATTTGTGCCACAAATCCAGCTGCTTCCCTGTTCGGATGCATTCAATTGGGGTGAAGTTTGTTAAAAGTGCCTTTGGGAAAGAAAATGCTAATGAGATTTCTGTAATATCTCACACGTTTCTGGAGATTCAATGCTGAGAAAGAGACTTTCATCCTGAGAAATTGTCAGATCTCAATATGAACTCAAACAACTCTCATCAATCCAATGCCAAATTACTTTAAACCTCTCTGAGAAGCAAAGTCAGAAACACGAAAATGAATGAATGCTTCTCAAATTAAATATCAAATGACATTTAAAGGAGTAGTTTACTTTTATAAAAACTTTCGCTGATGATTTACTCACCCCCATGTCATCCAAGATGTCCATGTCATTCTTTCTTTAGTCAAAGAAATTAAGGTTTTTGATGAAAACATTCCAGGATTTTCTCCATATAATGGACTTTAATGGGGACCAAACGGTTCAAGGTCCAAATGAGAGTTTCAGTGCAGCTTCAAAGAGCTTTAAACGACACCAGACGATGAATAAGGGTCTTATCTAGGACCCTTCGAGTCATGACTCAAAAAAATATTTGTTCATTTTCGATTTTGTTCAAACGAGTTTGAACAGGAGAGTCACGAACGCACATCACAGAACAGAGCAAGGCGAGCATTTGTGCTAATAAAACTTAATTTTTTATTTTTTTATTAAATGACCAATCGTTTCGTTTGATTAGACCCTTGTTCATCGTCTGGTGTCTTTTAAAGCCCTTTGAAGCTGCACTGAAACTCTCATTTGGACCTTGAACCGTTTGGTTCCCATTGAAGTCCATTATATGGAGAAAATCCTGGAATGTTTTCATCAAAAACCTTAATTTCTTTTTGAACTGAAGAAAGACATGGACATCTTGGATGACATGGGGTGAGTAAATTATCAGCAAAAGTTTTTTAAAAGTGAACTACTCCTTTAACTTTTCAAGAGGCAAACATCAGCGATCTCAATATGAACTCAAATAATTCTCATTTATCCAATACCAAATGATCTCAAACTTTCCAAGAAGCAATATAAACTAAAATCAATTTCCAAATAATCTGAGCTGCTGTTCACATTCATTTTATAGCTCTAAACTCTTACTGTGTGCCATTAATATTCTCATGACTGATCCACTAGAATAAGATTGTGTATTAGTGTACAATAGTGTAGATTGTGCCGAAATGTTAGGTGGGATGGATCTTCTCCACATCAGAATTATCAAAAATATTGGATCTGACCCAGATGGAGAAACACAGCCTTCTATTGAGTGTAACTGAGAAAGCAATATCAATTTTGATATTTTTAGGTCAAACCGTTCTTGTCTGTCAGTCATATAATGGAGGTCTATGGTCACCACCTCAAAGAGCATGCACAGATAAGTCAAAATTAAACATGATTTAATGACTCGTAAATGTAAGTACACATTGATGGCCTAAGACACGAAACGAGCGGTTTGTGTGAGAAAACGAACAGTATTTATATCGTTTTTACCTCTTGTAACCACAGCCACGTCCAAGTGATCTGAAGACATGGGCGCGTCAGTCTGCGCAACCACCGGAAGGGATCTCTCTTGTGCGAAGTGAAGATCTAAACATTTTTAGATATACAAGAAATCGCAATGGAAGGTGATTTCGATATTTAGATCTTCACAGTGAAAGGTAAAACTTCCGAAATCTCTGTGTAAACAATGCGTGACGTACACGCAAGATCACTTCCAGCGCATGCGCAGACCGAATCTAGGGCCCTATAAAATCCGTTTTATTTTTTCCCAAATTCCATTTTATTTTTTCCCAAATTCCGTTTTTTCCGTTTTAATTTTTGCAAATTCCGTTTTTTCCGTTTTAATTTTTGGGAATTAATTTTTTTACCCTTTACTGTTATTTTAGTTGTAAAAAGAGTGTGCTTTTTATTCCGTGATCGCAGAAATTATAGGGCCCTACGAATCGCCCAAGCCCTCAGATCACTTGGACGTGGCTGTGATTACAAGAAGTAAAAACTATATAAATACAGTTCGTTTTCTCACACAAACCGCTCGTTTAGTGTCTTAGGCCATCAATGTGTACTTACATTTACGAGTCATTAAATTGTGTTTAATTTTGACTTATCTGTGCATGCTCTTTGAGGTGATGACCATAGACCTCCATTATATGACTGACCGACAAGAACGGTTTGACCTAAAAATATCAAAATTTAAAATACTGTGGAAACAAAGACACCTACATCTTGGATGCCCTTGAGGTAAGATAAAACATATCAAAAATTAATTTCAAAGTGAACTATCCTATTAAAAACTGTTTTACAGCAAAAATGAACCATCACTGAACTTAACGCTATTTTCATTCTGGAGACAAACTTTGTTGCATTACTTTCCTGTTATCTCAATAAAGGTAACTTGACTTGAACTCCTCTGCTACAATAAATACTCATAACACGCATATTTCAAATCCACAGAAGCACCTCACACACATTTTCAAATCATAAAAGGTGTTTTTTTTCTTGTCAAATAACCATATTTCCAAGAACAGCAGTGAAGAACTTCTCAACTCTGAAAAAGCCATAATCACCTCAGATTCAAACTTCTTACGCTGAAACCTTGAGCAGGTCTGAGAGGAAACTGTGAAACACAATATATTGTGGATTAGGGTGAAGTATCATCCACCCCCAGACCAATAACAGCATCTCCGCAGGAAAACGTATGGTGGAGATTCTGACTTACAATTTCAGATTATACTTTTCATGGGAAAGAAATCTACAGCAAATAAACAACATCAATCACGAAACACAGCGAAAGGACCAACTTTGATCAACTGGGCAACCAATCCGCCCAAAAAACATCTATAAAAAAGGAGAAACAAAGAAGGGAAGTTAGCTGTTCCCCAAATATCCCAACAGATGCGATCACTCGACACAATATGATCAGCATCAGAGGCTACAAACAAACTAGTTTCGAAATCCTGGTAGGCCTTAACATGACAATTCTGATTTAGCCGATTAGCAAACAAACAAGCTAATCTTGTGCAGACGAGCCTGTTCACATTTCCTGAGGGAGCATCTGGAAAAGCAAAATGCTTATTTCCCCATTTAGCCATTGCGTTAGTTGTAATTCGGCTCAAACCCACCACTAATGCTAATCATAATAATTAAATGTCTGAACAGCGACATATTACAATGATGCTAACACTTTAACTTCAAAGTAGGAACAGTTTGAGAATTGGGTTTATTCCTTGGTTTGCGTGTAAAAGCTTCTGGTGTCAGAAAAGCAGGCTGGCATGTTTTTAGCATCTGCTAGCGTGTGTTTAGACATGTTTATGAGGTCTGCGGCACAGACTGTGATGTCATTTGCTTAAAGGCAGCCATTTGTTTGAGTTTAAAGTCAGGAAACTATTCCACTGAGACTGAAGCTTTGCTAAACGCTAAATTTGAATTCTGGGATATTGCCTAAAGGCAAAGGATTCTATAACATTAGCAAAAGACCTAGAATGTGAAATACACAAAAGCAAGGAATAAATCTTATAACATCAAAGTGAGATGAGCATTCAACATACTCTTACACTTACAAAACAGTTCTGTGGTATTAGCATTGCTTATTGACTTACTCAGCACGTCTTATTCAATAAACTCTTTCCATTTTTAGAAGTACAATAATCTTTACCATGTTTTTTGGGACATTTGAAGGTATAAGATGGTAATACTATGGTGCATTTAATTTATGTACCATGTTATTTACCAAAGTTAACATGGAGTATTTTGGACATGAAACAAGGGACTGTAGCATTTTCACATAAGCATGAATCATTCATTCAATACACTTTTGTACTTATTACTTTAGTTTTGCCATGTTTTTTGGGGCTTGGTGCCTTGCTAATTCCACAACATCATGTTTATATATATATATGTTTATATATATACATTACACACACTACCGGTCAAAAGTTTAAGATCGGTAAGATTTTTTATGTTTTTAAAAGAAGTCTCTTCTGCTCACCAAATCTGCAATTTTTTGATAAAAAACACTGTAATATTGTGAAATATTATGACAATTTAAAATGACTTTTTTATGTTAATATATATTAAAATGTAATTTATAAAAATGTAAAAAACTGTTTTCAACATGGATAATAATCATACATGTTTTTGGAGCATAAAATCATCATATTAGAGTGATTTGTGAAGGATCATGTGACACTGAAGACTGGAGTAATGATGCTGAAAATTCAGCTTTTTTTCAGAGTAATAAATTACATTTTAATATATATTAACATAAAAAAGTCATTTTAAATTGTCATAATATTTCACAATATTACTGTGTTTTTTGTGTATTTTTTATCAAAAAATTGCAGCCTTGGTGAGCAGAAGAGACTTCTTTTAAAAACATAAAAAATCTTACCGATCTTAAAATTTTGACCGAATTTTTATTAATATATTATACCAAGGTAATGTTGTCCCAACCTGTCGCAGTATCAGATGGTAATACTCTGTAAAAATTAACACGCTTTATCTAATCAATAGAATTGTGGCAACAGATTACAAGCAATATTATTAATTAAATTGAACAAATTAGAATTGAGTAATAATTAATCAAATTACTTTTTAAAAGTTAACCATTTAAAATGAGTAAAATTTACACCAAAAAAAATTAACAATAATATCTCACTAACAGACAGATGTCAAAGATTAATTCAGAACTATTTATTTTATATTGCCAGCATTGAAGACACATGATGTTAACAAGCAGAATCACTGAAGGAGAAAAACACAATTTTTAAACAAACACCGATCATCATAATGGTGACATAAATGTATGTTTTTTTGGTTGTTGTTGTACGTTTTACCCATTTTAAATGGTTAACTTTTAAGGAATTAATTTGATTAATTATTACTCAATTCTAATTTGTTACATTTAATTAATAATATTGCTTGTAATCTGTTGCCACAATTTTTTGGATTAGATAAAGCATGTTAATTTGTACAGTGCATTGTGGTACTTTAAATCATACAATGGTATTAAAAATTAAATGTTTTTAGCACATGTACCAAGTTCCTTCTAAAGAATATCATGGTAATTTTTCAAAAAGAATATGGCAGTACTGAGGTACAAAAACATGGCAATACCATGGTATCATGTCCAAAAACCATGATTTAAAGTATCATTAATTCAAGTACCAAGTAAACACTATGGTACATGAATCAGTACCATGGTAAATCATGTGATACCATCACTACTACAACAGTACTTTTCAGTAAACAGGTGTAAATAGGAAAGACATGAGAAATGTGTGTTTATATAAAGAGCTGCGGGTCAATGTAGTGAAGTCTCGACCCAGATGAGTCAGATGGAGTGGGGTGCGTGTCCGATAGGATCAGGCTACACACACCGGTACGGCTGGAGACACACAGCTGTAACGACAACCGTCAGCCAGCCACAGATCCGAGGACAGATCCTGAGCCCGGGGCGCCGCGGTAGCCGGATAAGGGGAGGGAGAGAAAAATACAAACAGAGAGCATGACAAAAGACTGAAAAAGAGAAGGGAAGCGAAACCATGGGGATGTGAGGAACAAGAAAATTACGCAAAGAAAATGAATAAAGCACAAAAGGCCAGAAGGAGCTATTCTTGACTCATTAACATGCTTCTCTTTCATTTAAAGCT
>JAQIUQ010001636.1:5000-70000 GCA_030378365.1 Hybognathus amarus | reverse complement strand
CGTATCGCCAGCGATATTTAATGCGATATGGCTCAGCTTGTCAGTTAACTACGGCTCTTTGTAGTAAATGCCGCTCCATCTGAAAGCAGGTGAAGGTGATTTACTGCTAATCAAGGAACCGGCTTTAATGATTAGATGCGCATAACAACATCGCGTCATTAATCGTGCAGCCCTACTATGGCGTGCAGAGGGATATTGAAAGACAACCTTTTATCCCGTCCCTCGGATTGAGGTATGACAATTGAGAGTTCCCAGACCTAACATCCTGATGTAGGTCTGCCATGCCAGGCTAATAATATCAAGCTACCATAGATGAATTTGCGAAATTTAAAAAAATCGATTTACATTATAGTCTGAGGCAATACACTTTCACCAGAAAAATAAGTAACAAACATGACTATCGGCCTGCAGACATAGGATAGTTATCCTGATCGATTATTTTGTCTGTCTAATCATATATTATTTACTTACAAGAATGTAGCCCCTACCAAACTCAGTAATCAGTATACTTTCACGTTTTGAGCTGGCGCGAGCTGCCCGCCCCGGCTCTACGGGGATGCTTGAGTGTCTTAAGCGCCCTCAAAAGAAAGCAATCCAGTCTACATTGGATGCGGCGAGGGGCGAAGCTACACAACACATTACCAACAGTAAACTGATCGCCCGCGCGCTCTGTTTCTGACGCACTTCACATTTGGTTTTAATTGCTACTTCAAAACAAAAAACGTTCGTTGGGCTCTCGCGTCGGAAAGTGGGGGAAGTGACGTATGCCGTAAAGCGTTCGAATTTTGTAGTTCTGTCTGTGCTCGGGTTCCTACCATAGACTGTAAATAATATGGACAAACGTCTGTGATGTCACCCATAGACTCTCTGAAGGGTTTGAAGCTGTTTATGGGGGTACGGGCGGCGCCATACTGGAAAATCTTGGAAAAGAAAATACAAAAGTTTCAGAAAGGATACAGAGGTGGTATGATGTGTTGTGTCAGATCATGGCCGAGACGTCAAATTCACTCGGCGCAGCCTGTTATCAGCGGTCAATCAAAGTTAACCACCCTTATTTGTCATAGATTTTATATCTAAGTATGATCTAAACTAACGAGTTAGAAAAAAATTCACCCCCTCACAGTTGTCAGGCACGCGGAACACAAGATTACAATAAAAGTCCATGGGACCAAACTGTAAACATATGAATTTATGCTGTGAAAACTGAGATTTTAACATGACGTCTATGGATATTTGCTCTCTTTTGGGACCGCCGTCTCAGCGGATTTGAGATGTATTGCAGTTAATCGCACTTCTGGGTAGGCTTCAGCTTTCAGATTAGAATGTTGCCGCTTGGTTCCTACCCGCACCCCGAAGTTACAGAGTGCCAGTAAAAGCGATACCGACTACATCAGGCTATGGCAGACCAGTCATTGAACCTATTGTAAGTCGATGTACCATCTCAAGGGTTTAGGAAAAATATTATAAAGATTGTTTGAAAAAACTACATAGTGCTGCTTTAATTATATTATTGTTATAATTTACACATATTATACCCCATATTATAAAGTCTTACTACTTAAATAAAATATTTTGAATATAGGAATCACAAAATAAATATCCCTACTGAAACTTGCTATATATCAACAGATAGAAATAAATAAATACATAAAGTCGTATGCTTCTTGTGTATTTAGGCATCATAATAAATGTTACTTTTGAAATCTGCTATAGAAATATTGTTTGATACCTGATAAAGTAAAAAATGTATACTTAATACTTAATAATAAAAAGCATTTAATTGCATTAAAAGTTACAAAAAATGCATAAAGACATTTTTACTATTTAAAAAAGGTAAAACTATCAATAAAATAATAAAAAAATACATTAAAAATGTATAAAAAATACATTTGATGAAAAAAAAGCCATAATCCAATAACCAATAAGACAATGAAGTTAAACGTGTATTAAATAAACACATAAAATAATTAAAATGTATTAAAAATACATTTAATTAAAAACAAACGGTTTACTAACCAATGTGTTGCTGATATGTAGAGCCAGACCGATATTAGGCATTTTCCAAACTATCGGTATCAGCAGTTATAATGGCCGATAAATTAATTTTTCAAAAATAAAATAAAAACTGACGAAACATGCTTGAACCATATCATGAATGTTGGAGTTGTATAGTTTGTCCACCAGAGGGCGCTCTACACCGTCCATGTTGGCAACACTCGTTGAGTTGGTCACGAGACATACATTGCTTGAATAACAATTAAAAGATCATCCCCATCAGTTCTCTTAACTCAAATAAGCATGACAAAATTTGTAACTATCATGTCCAGTTTTGCTGCTGTTAAATAAGCCGAGAGTGAAGCGGAATTAGCTAGTAATAGTTACGTTATGTTGTTACAGTGTAGTTGACTGACTGTCCTTTTAACTTTTGACAATGTGACTGAAGTATTTCTTTAATAGCGCGTGACATTTATAGCAATGAGACGCATCATCTCTCCTCGGCCTGTTATATTGAAAATGTATGTTTTAAAATTTGCAGTATGATGTTATCCATTGCTAAATTATAGCTCATCATAGACTAGCTAACCATAAAGCTAGCTAATGCCACTATCATTAGCCTGTTCAGTTGTGATAATAAAAGAAACAAGTTTCTTTGCAGGGAAATCGCACATTTCTGAGAAAAAACAAAAAAAAACAAATATCGGCCGATATATCGGTATATCGGATTTTAAAACCAAAAAATATTCGTATCATTATCGGCCTTCAAAATCCTTTATCAGTCTGGCTCTACTGATATGTGCATCTGTACAAAGAATATAAACTTGATAAAATGAATCAAACTAAGCTGAGCACGGCACTCTTATTGGCAGCTGAAAGCATGATCAAATTAGCCAAAATTACTTAATACATGAACACCCATGGGGCTAAAAATATCCAGATCTTTGTGGATGACGGGCGTCAGAGTCTGTAAATCCGCAGGGCTTTCTGCACACTTCTGTGGATGCTGATAATAGGTTACGAAAAAGCGCTAATTTATGTTTTGTATTCTTGAATTACGCCACTCAACCCATGTTCCCAGCACAGAAAGAAACAGCTCGGGCCTGAAAACTTTCAAGTGGAATCTGTCTGGATTTTCCACTATAATAGTCAAGGACCTGGCAGTTTTCCAGAATGAGGCAAATCTTAGACTAATTACAGCTGTCAATGGATGCTCTCCTTTTATTCTCGAACTGGGTTTAATCCCCGCTTGCCCCATTTGCTCCAAAGGGAGCTCCCGCCTGGGCTCAGTCCAACGCTCTATCCGTACAGTGGAGCGTTTCTGTGGGCTCGAGGCGGCAGTAATGTTACGCCATAGTCTCGGCCTGCGCTGATAGTGTGTTACGCTTGTAACGAGACTCTTTGAAGCAAAAGCTGGAGATCTTGTTCTCCTGCGGGCGAAGGTTTTGTGTGCATGTGCAAAAGTCCCTCCCACACATTCCAGTCTTATTTTCCCAAGAACACTGACTCTTTTTTTTACTCTGAATCCATCTGCGTGACCAGAACGAAGCTGAGGAAATGGTTTTGTGCCCATCAGCAGATGGTATGAAAAGAGAGGGAAAAAGATGGAAGAAGTGAAAGGGGAAAAGCCACAACTTTCTTGGTTCGCTCACGTTCAGAGGTTTATATCATGACACTCGAGCGAAGCTGCATGAAGATCTCCGGGCGGCACAGATCTGGGGCCAGCTGTTGATTAGCAAGCGTGAGAATGAATGCGATCTCACCTTATGCCCGTCATTTCCCATGATGCTGTTGTAATCTGATGTAACTCGGCCCTTAGGGGGCTCAAGGGCCTTAAAACTACTGTCTTGACTTCGCACATCGCCAAGATATCATAATAACCAGATTAAACCATAGATAAGACCTTACAGGCCTGACACAAACGCCTAAAGACAGTGTTAAGACAAAATGAAAACATTAATTATACATTTATGGTCGATAAACCAACTAGCATATAATATTTTCATGTTGTACGTAAATCCTTTCCACTTTTTTAAATAAAATGTTTGTGCATATTTTTTTTAAAGCACGAAAACGTAAAATGCATAAAATTATTTAAAAAAATTATGCATTAAAAAATCTATTTAAAAAAAAAGTTTAAATCTATATGTGAATTCAATAAATTTGCCATAATAGAAAGTAATGTAATTAGTTTGGGCACTAATCATGCCCGACGCGTGTTCAGCGCGTTCAGTCAGTGTTCACAGTTGGTGTTTAAGGTCACGTTTACACAAAGCCGGGTATTTAGCGAAACAAATATTTCCCCTCTCGCCCGCATAAATACGCCAGCGAGCACCATCATATCTATGCCAAACCTATGGGCGGCAGTGTAGGGAGAAGGATAAAGCCATGCAAGCCAATCAGAATCCTCAGAATCGACAAGAGAGAACCTAAAACGTCGTTTCTCCCAGTTCACATAGCAACACATAACCGGCATTTTCAGAAATCTCCACTTTGGTTCGAAGTTTTTAGAAATAATCATTTTCTGTGATAAAAACGGGGTTTTCGTGTAAACGAGAGGCCAATCCACAGGGAAATATCTGCGCTTTTCACTTCGTGTGAACGGGGCCTAATACCTGCTTCAATCGATGGAAACAGTCGGTCTTCGAAAATTTCAGCGAGTCGTAAGTTTGTCCCCCATCATTACATTAGTCTACTATAAGTGGCTCAAACCTCCGTTACTACCTCTAAAATGACGTTTTGGAATTAGCAACGGAGGCATGGGATTAGATGCGTAAGAAATTAGTCCTACATACAAGAGCGCTTTAATGTCAAAAACTTGACAAACGTCTTGATATGAATCATCTGAACAACGTTTTCACATGTGGTAACTGTAGTATAAGCCGAATAATTGACTTCAGGCCGTTGAATTATTCAGAAAAATATAATAAAAATAACACTCTGCTTCGCGTTCGTAACCGAATTACCACCTCGAGTGTGCATTATTTTTCTAATAATTCAATGGCCTGTCGTCAATTATTCCTTACATAAAAATATGAGATAATCAGGCACAATTAAATACATACCGATACCGAAACTAAAAATATCAGCAGATAACCGATATGATAAAATAAATAAAATGCATGAAAAAATAAAATCAAATACATTTTTCACAAATTCCAAATTGGATTCTGTTTTAAAATTTAATTAAATTTACCAATCAAAAATTATGTCTAATAAAGTTAATTATTTAAAGCAATACACACATATTGGTATAAAAATTGGTGTACATAAAATATTCACAATTAAATGTAGAGCGTGATTGGTCCAGTGACACTTCGCTGTGGGCGGAGCCACCTAAATACACGCCAAAACAAATAAGCTGTGTAAGGCTATGTTTACACGGAAACGATTCTGAAGAGAAAACGCAAAAGTGGCGTTGCGTCATCACTTTTTATTCTAGCGTTTAGACGAGCGTTTTGGGTGGGAAATCCGCGTGCATATGATGACGCAAAAGTGTGTGAAATTCAATGTAGTATGCACTCCAGGCGGCTAGGAGTGCATACTACAACAACACCAAGTCCGCGCGCCTGCGTACAACCTTCACTGTCAAGCAGACTTTTGCGTTTTTACCCTTTACACGGGAACGCGACGGTGGAGCGTTTTTAAGATTTCCACTCTGGAGGGTGGTTTCACTTTTTTAGGCCCCAAAAACACTGTCACCGTGTAAACGAAAGGCACATCCGATAAAATATTTTAACGTTTTCACCCGCGAACGTTCTCGTGTAAACAGGGCCTTAGTTACCACAGCGGAATTGAAATAAATGCAATATTTGTCAAATACACAGATATTTCAGACACATTTCCATATACTACTTATTACAGCGTCTGTTTGAACAAGAATAAAAGTTCAACATAGGCCTATACTATTTAAATACCAATGAAGTATGGGTCTACTTATTTTGATAAACATGACACAATAAAACATCGCGACTGCATCAGTTTTTACAATTATAAAACAGATTAAGCCAAGTCCACACTCCAGGATTTTAAGCTCGATTTAAGCGCGATTTGCAAATCATTGAGCTCGCTGACAGGTCAGGGTGTTATCGCGTGCAAATCGCGGGGATTAGTGGGCGATGAACGTTTGCCAATCTGTTATTATGAAAGAGCCAACAACGCAGCGAAGACGCTCGCCGATGCGTTGCCGAGTCCAGAAAAAAATCTAGCATGCTAGATATCCAGAGCCGTCACGCGACTCAACCTCAGTGATGTCATGAGCTACAGCCAATTATAGCAACGCATGGGTTGAGGTCACCGGGTAATAGGGCTGAGGAAAAAAATCTATTTGAAATAAAAATCGAGTTGGCAGGTCAAATCGATTCATATTTTCAAAAAATCGATTTTTTAGATTTTTTTTCTCCCCCTCTTCAGTATAGTGTAACTTACATTTTGCATTCACCAAATCTTCCTTCAGGGTTTCCACAGTTCGGTTACGACAGTCAATACGATGAAACTCTCAAAGATGATTCAATGTTCCTATTATTATACTTGATCTGTAGATAAACGTCTATGGTTTCGCATAAAACAACTTTGTCTTGCTGGAATATTGCTGTAACTAAGTCATGACGTTACTTTCTACCGGGTGTCTGTTAGAGCAAAACACTAGTCAGAGCACTATTGTTCTTCACACGCACAGTAATTGAAATTTAAAACTGTTAAAAGAAAAGGTTCAATGAACGATTGCATAGCTAGATACTGTATATTATACACGAATCAGTATTTGATTTCCTTTGTGCTTTGAACTGTTCAGTGCGGACTGCGGACTCGACGCGCTGGGCTCATGTCTGGGCTGCGGCTGTGACTCCATGTGGCTTCAAGCGCATCATTCAGCGCTCGGAATGCGCATAAGCGCTTTGTGCCGCGGCCCGCGATGTATTGGAGCCTTTCATATCATGATACTTTTGCGCAATGAAAGATTATTAATAGCCTTTTCTTGTTCTGTCCTATCTATCATATGTTACTGTCTCATTAAACAGCTGTGCTATACATTTAAAACATGTCTCAATTGTATAGTAGACCAGACTATATAATAATTGATCCTTTTGATTTTTGTTATCTTGTTTTTCATGAATGTACAATACAAAGAGCAATGTGTAAAGTTTGACCAGATTTAGTGTTACACTTGTCTCGTATTTGTTCCCCACTAAATGTTTTTTTCCCCTAAATGTTCAGATTTTATTCAATATTGTGCACTTGTGAGTTTTCTAGACTAAATTGTACTGCTGAATTATCCATTAATCTAGTTTATAATAGCATTTTTGTCATAGATTATGATCATATTTTTTGGGATTTGTTGTTTTTCTTTATAATTAAGTTGTATTAATTAGATTGTGTTTAACACACAAAAGAGTTATAATCAGTTCAACACAGAGAGTTATAGAAATTGTACTTGATAAAAAAATAAATTAAAAAAATCGAATCGTAAATCGAGTTTTTTATAAAAAAATCACAGATTTTTTTAAGGAAAAAAAAAAAATCGCCCAGCCCTACCGGGTAAATCGTATTTTTCTTTTTTTGCATTTTTTTCTCAGAGCAAATCATCGCGCAAAGTTGTGCAGCACTAGTTTCTGTCTGACGTCCATACTCGCGTGTTGTGTTCTCTTCTTCGCAAGGTATTGACAAACGTGCCGTTATGCGTCATCTCTGGTTCTTTTATTGCGTGTTTTTTCGTGACAAAGTGTGGTTTGTAGACAAGATAAAGTCGTTGGGTGACAGAGTTGTTGTCATCTCGTTATTTATTTTAATATTTTCAGGATTTAGACCAATGATTTGCTCTTATGATCCGATCGTGGTTGTGTCTATGTAACTTCTGTTCTTGATCAATCACGTTGTGTTGTGTGGTGTGAACAGCGAAACAACTTGAACACTCCTGATTTCACAGAGAGCAAGTCATGTAGTGTGAACCGCACAGTTCAGCCCAACGTTTTAAAATCGTGTAGTGTGAACAAGGCTTTAGTGCTCTCGAATCGCTAAGTCGCTCTTCACTCGAACAAGCCTAAACTGAGCATTCAACAACGTGCCTGTCCCTTGCCACAGTCGGATAGGACAAAAACTCAGCCTGGAACCTGGAAGAGAGGCAATTAATTCCATCGCATCTACTTTACCTGATTATTAGAGCATGCACTGTAAAATTGAAAACTATGAGAAGAATGTAAAGTGGAGATTTCAACGTCCCCCTCTGGACTGAATCATCGGGACTGGGTTAAGAAACACTTGCCAAACTATTTCAGAATATCAGTGTGAGAAAGCCATTTTAGAGCAGCCAGACTCAACACACCGATACAAGAAAAGCATCCAACGTTTCCAAGAATCTCCAATGTCAACATGCCTTACTTTAAGTGCCGAGCAGAGTCTGACATGTTAAAAGGCAACACAAATGACCAATCAAAGATGCTCAGGCACAAACTGGCAACATGAGAACATGCCTAAAAGCCTGTAATGGGTCAAACCACAGGGGAGGCGAAAAGGGAAGTTCTTCTGTGTCATTTCTCCTTTGGCAAAGTATTCTGAATTAGTCATTGTTGATGGAAAAACAGGTCCCGCCAAATAAAAAAGAAGTCATGGGTGCTGCTACAGAGAAAGGGTGAATGTCCAACATTAAACATCACTATCCTGCAGGCAAACACCAGACAAATGCTACCTCTTTATTTAGCTTTTGATAAACCCAAGTGCTCCAGCCAAGTGCTTTCGCTGACAGCCCTGCAGGTGATTGTGGGTAATAGATGATTTCTGAGCGTAAAACACAGGGACATTCGGAAGGTGAATGAAATCATTCAGCTCCGTGCAGAGAGGACATTCATCATGCGTTTCGCCCTCAGATAAGGGACAGTCGCTCTATTCTAAACGCTCGCAGGATGGCAGATAAGCCTGAGCGCTGTAGGCAGGAGCAGGACCTGATTTCACGCCGAATACGTGGTGTGTGTGTGCGTGAGCGCAGATGGTGTGTATTTATAGAGGACGCTGCCTCTTGCTGCTGGGGTTGTTCGTTTCACCACACCCACCCTTGGCTCTGTTGCCCCCACATGGAGAACGATCCCGGCTAATCTGGCTCGTTTGTTTAAAGCCATTTAATGAGGATAATCCCCCAGAGACGTCTCCTCCCTTTCACTGTAGAGCTCGGCATAGAAATACAGGAGAGCGCAATTTAGAGGCACAACAAGGCCGTACAATGTGAGAGACGCACAACTTCAGAGCTCCGGCTGAAGGAGCCAGTGTGCCAAGACAAACAGCGGGATTTACACAGTTAAAGACACAAAAAGAGCTTGTCTCCGGACCTGTTGTACTCGCACTGTACTCGAGCACACATGCAAAGTGGGAAAAGCACAGCTGCTAAACAAGCACAATTTAACCTTTTACCACTGACTAGTGGTTTTAAATCACAACATGGAGAAATGTCAAGAGCAGTGCGAAGACTTGGGGACTATTAACCAGATCCAACCCATTAAAAATGAATCCATCCATTAGCCTAAGACAAATCAAGGTCATAACTAGCAGTTGGGTTCATGGCATCAATAATTAAATAGCAAATGAGACATTAAATTGCTTGAATTGCCATTTGGCGGGATATTTTGTTCAATTTCACTATTTTTATGTGAAAGCCACTACTGAGTTGTTTTGGAAGTAACACAAGGAGACGAACAAATGAATTATTGTCATCCCAAAGTGGTAACCAACTCCGTTCAATCATTTCAAGTCTGACTGATCAACCATTAAAAAAGAACAGATTTTAAAGCTAGTTTAAAAAGCTGGTGTTCAGTTGGTTTTAGCTGGTTTCTCTGCTTGACTAACTAAGACCAGTGTCCAAAACCCCTCTAAACCAGTCAGAGAGACCAGCTACCAATCAGCTTAGACTGGTTTTATCGGTTTACTTGTTTAGTAGGGTTACTAAGATTGAAACAGTGCTTGGTAACAATGCCAAAAACTAACCGCAACCATGAAACAGTTACTCACCACTGCTGGGATATTGACTAGTAGCAAAGCTGATAGTCAAGTAGGCAGCTAGTTATTGAATATGCATATCCTACTACTCAGAAAACAAATTTAGGTTCTGGAAACGTTCTGGGAATGTTAGTTTTTGGTTCCCAGAACGTTCCTAGAACTTTCCCTTAAGGTTAAGGGAACGTTTCCGGTACATTCTCCTTACATTATAAAAATGGAACCGAAAAATAACCTACATGGAACGTTCCTATAACGTTCTTCTTTGGTTCCCAAAAATAACCTCATGGGACCATTCGGGAACGTTAGGGGAACGTTCTGTGTTTGCTGGGTGCGAATTATGGGCATATGGGTTGTCTGAACCCATCAAAATAAGTCAAAACAAAGGGTTGAGGGTCTTTAAAACTATGTTTCCATTTTAAATATAAGTAGAATACATTTAAATAACAGTTTCAACCATTTAAGTAACCACACAAGAGTAAGTTAGTCAGCTAAATAGACGCTCGCGATGTCACGAAGATATCAACAGTAGCCTACGACAAACGAGCACTTTCCGTTGTCAATATATCGAGAAACCAACAGTCATTAGTAATAATTTTAATATAGATATACAAACAAACACAATGTCTTCAATAGTTTGACGGTTATGGGCGACACTAACTCAACGGATATCTCGAGGGAGCCCCGAAAATTACTGACAGAAAAGATAAGACTAACTTGGAAAGTCATGTTCGCAGATAGACCACACCACAGTTTATTAAATACCAACTAGTGAAAGAAACAACATTATATTAATGAATAAGAACAAAAAAACGCATTCTAGTTTCAAGGAATGAATGCTGAAAAGGCTATTCACTACACAATCGGTACATCATCTGACATGCAACATGCGTCTCCGTCAGCCCGGGATGTGCGTCCCGTCTGAACCCAAACACAACCGTGAACTGCTCTATACGGTCTTTTGGAATGTGCAACGCAAAATATTCAGCGTCAGACACACAAATACAGACTTACCTCTCTTGGTAGTTCAGTAGTTGCAGCGTCCAGACCACGGATTCCCTTCAGATTGAGAGGAATAGATTCCCGGTGCACGGAAAGTTCACATGTCACTCACGCGCGGAGAGACACAGCTCTTCAGATCCGTGATTCCCGTTACTGGACAAAACACTGAACGCTCGCTACACGCCCAGGTAGTTGATCACATGATGCATCCAGGTGTGATTTGAACACTCTCTCTCTCTCACACACACACACACCTGGAGGTCCGATCGCGCTCTCCTCCTCCAGCCCGGTTACTCTCGTACGGGGGAACCGGAGCTGTGTGTGTGTCTCCTCCCCTTCCCCTAGCTGAGAGCTTTAAACCACAGAACAAGCGAAGACCTGAAAGAAGAGAGAGCTCGATCTTAAATGCTTTTAATCTACTGTAGTATTATTTGAAGTTGGCTATATACACAGTAATAGTATTACCATATCAGATAGTAAAATATGATACTTTGATATAGTACTTTATAGATTTCCAAATACTATGGTAATGTAAATATGGCAGGCGAATCATTCAGTGCCATGTTTTATAACAAAGTATGTCATAACCTTCTGACATCAATTAGCTTTATTTGTGTTTTGCTTTATCAGCAGGCTGAACTCAAGCAACTTTCACTAGAGATCAAACTCTATTGTGTGTATAATCTGTCAGAAGTGCCACTCACCTGTGAATGTGTAACACACTCACATCCATCTCCTGCAGTGGGAGCACGGTGTAGTTTATTCTTGTCAGGGGTCGTACAATAAATTATCCTATTTCTGCAGCTCTGTGTGGGGAAGCAAAATATGAGGTGTTCAATCAAACATGAGGTGTCAAACCCAGATCTCTATATGGGATTCTATTGTATGGGGCTGTAAATTTGAGAGCTGTTTCTAAATGCTTTCTGCCGGCAGGGCCCAAGAGACTCAGAACAGGTCATTGTACTGGATAACCACCCAGAAGTCCTCTCCAGAACATTTAGCATGTGTACACCTTATACAGCCATGCACAAAATCATCCTCCATAGGCCTACCACCAGGTTTTATAGTTAAAATCTTGCAAAACAGAAAATTATGCCTATAGGATCATTAAGAACTTTTGCATTATTTTCATTACAGTTAAGCCCCAATACTCATTATCATAATCTGGGTGTTTTATTTACATTTTTTTAGTGTTTTATTTGTTTACTATTTAAGCATAAAATTGTATATATTTTACTTTAATTATATAATATATAGGGCTGTCAAATGATTAATCGCATCCAAAATAAAAGTTTCTGTTTACATAATATATGTGGGTGCACTGTGCATAATTATTTTATACACACACATGCTTGTATATATATTAAGAAATATTTGCATGTATATACTGTATATATGATTTATGTAAATATAAATATTTTATATAAATTAATATTTTATATAAAAATAAGATTTTTTCTTAATATACATGCATGTGAGTGTACTCATATGTACAAAATAATTATACACAGTGCACCCAAATATATTATGTAAACACAAACTTTTATTTTGAATGCAATTTTATCATAATGAATCGTTTAACTCACAGCCCTAATAATATAATATAATAAACTAAAAACAAATAATTCATGTCAGAGAATGAGATTTCTTTGCATTATGGTAAAGAGAATAGGAGGAAGGATGAGCTTGATTGTCATATATATATATATATATATATATACACTCACCGGCCACTTTATTAGGTACACCTGTCCAACTGCTCGTTAACACTTATTTCTAAGCAGCCAATCACATGGCGGCAACTCAGTGCATTTAGGCATGTAGACATGGTCAAGACAATCTCCTGGAGTTCAAACCGAGCATCAGTATGGGGAAGAAAGGTGATTTGAGTGACTTTGAACGTGGCATGATTGTTGGTGCCAGAAGGGCTGGTCTGAGTATTTCAGAAACTGCTAATCTACTGGGAATTTCACGCACAACCATCTCTAGGGTTTACAGAGAATGGTCCGAAAAAGAAAAAACATCCAGTGAGCGGCAGTTCTGTGGCGGAAATGCCTTGTTGATGCCAGAGGTCAGAGGAGAATGGCCAGACTGGTTCGAGCTGATAGAAGGGCAACAGTGACTCAAATAACCACCCGTTACAACCAAGGTGGGCAGAAGAGCATCTCTGAATGCACAGTACGTCGAAACTTTGAGGCAGATGGGCTACAGCAGCAGAAGACCACACCGGGTGCCTCTCCTTTCAGCTAAGAACAGGAAACTGAGGCTACAATTTGCACAAGCTCATCGAAATTGGACAATAGAAGATTGGAAAAACGTTGCCTGGTCTGATGAGTCTCGATTTCTGCTGCGACATTCGGATGGTAGGGTCAGAATCTGGCGTCTGCAACATGAAAGCATGGATCCATCCTGCCTTGTATCAACGGTTCAGGCTGGTGGTGGTGGTGTCATGGTGTGGGGAATATTTTCTTGGCACTCTTTGGGCCCCTTGGTACCAATTGAGCATCGTCTACCGCCACAGCCTACCTGAGTATTGTTGCTGACCATGTCCATCCCTTTATGACCACAATGTACCCAACTTCTGATGGCTACTTTCAGCAGGATAATGCGCCATGTCATAAAGCTGGAATCATCTCAGACTGGTTTCTTGAACATGACAATGAGTTCGCTGTACTCAAATGGCCTCCACAGTCACCAGATCTCAATCCAATAGAGCATCTTTGGGATGTGGTGGAACGGAAGATTCGCATCATGGATGTGCAACCGACAAATCTGCGGCAACTGTGTGATGCCATCATGTCAATATGGACCAAACTCCTGAGGAATGCTTCCAGCACCTTGTTTGAATCTATGCCACTAAGAATTGAGGCAGTTCCTGAAGGCAAAAGGGGTCGCAACCCGTTACTAGCATGGGGTACCTAATAAAGTGGCCGGTGAGTGTATATATATATATATATATATATATATATATATATATATATATATATATATATGCATTCATATTTGATTATTACATAAATAATATAGTCTCCATATAAAGAGAATGAGACACCCTTGCATTACGGTAATGGAGAGATATGCTTCATTTTAATGAAAATCTTTAAAGGATAATTGAAAATTAAGGATAACTTAATTGAATTAAGGATAATTGAAAAGCCCAAAAGTCATTTACTGACCCAGTTGTTCTAAACCTGTATAATAGTATTATTTTATATGGGCAACCAGACAGTTGATGGACCCCATTGACATCCATAGTATTTTCTTTCCATACTATGGAAGTTAAAGGAGTAGTTTTACTCTCCGTATGTCATCCAAGATGTCCATGTCTTTCTTTCTTCAGTCAAAAAGAAATTAAGGTTTTTGATGAAAACATTCCAGGATTTTCTCCATATAATGGACTTCAATGGGAACCAAACGGTTCAAGGTCCAAATGGCAGTTTCAGTGCAGCTTCAAAGGGCTTTAAACGACACCAGACGATGAATAAGGGTCTTATCAAGCGAAACGATCGGTCATTTCAAAAATAAATAAAAAAGTTTAAGTTTTATAAGCTCAAATGCTCGCCTTGCTCTGTTCTGTGATGCGCGTTCGTGACTCTCCTGTTCAAACTCGTTTATCAAAATGAACAAATCTTTTTTGAGTCATGAGACAAGACAAGACTCTTACTCATCTGGTGTCGTTTAAACTTTAAAGCCCTTTGAAGCTTCACTAAATCTCTCATTTGGACCTTGAACCGTTTGGTTCCCAATGAAGTCCATTATATGGAGAAAATCCTGGAATGTTTTCATCAAAAACCTTAATTTCTTTTCAACTGAAGAAAGAAAGACTTAGATGACATGGGGGTGAGTAAATTACTACTCCTTTCATGGGGTCCATCAACAGTTTGGTTGCCCATATTCTTCAAAATATATTACAGAAGTAATTCATACAGGTTTGGAACAACATGAGGGTGAGTAAATGATGAATGAATTTTCAATAGTGTGTGAACTATCATTTTAATGCTCCTAGAAGATGCTTTATTTTCTTTGTGCAAAATATAATTTAAAATGTCTTTCTTTTAAATTTGAGGGTGAAACAAAGTCATGTTTTGCACAGATCCATCTCTTTATTTTAACTCAAACCTGTAGCTGTCCAGAAAGAAAGAGGGAGGCCAAGATCCAGAGCTTCCTTGTTTACTGAGTGTCACTTCTGGTGAGTGATTTATGGTTATGCAAATGTGCATGTCTGAGAAGAGAGCGGGCACTGCCCCAAAGACTCATGGGATGAATCAAGAGTGGCGGCCCAGTGTTAGACTTACAGCTGAGGCAGCTGTACACAAGATGGAAGTGTGTGAGAAAGAGAGAGAGACAAGGAGAAGAGACACGGGGAGCGAAAATAAGGAAATGAAAGAGAGAGATCGGATAATGAGATCCGTGCAGAGAAACGGCCTTCGCAGGCAACCCTGTGAGTGATGAGTTACAGGCCAGAGCAGACAGACACATGTGCGACTGGATTATTTTTAAGTGTGACTGGATTGTTAAACAACAGTTTTGCAGAACAGCAGATCATGACGCTGTAATGAAAATATTTAAGTCAGAGGTTAAATCCAACAATGCATTTCTAAACTACATCAACCTCTCTTCAAAATAAAGCTGCAGAAATAGCCAACCTCATTTTTATTTTGTACCTATATCATACTAATACTGTGCAGTATCATTGCATATAAACAACAATTCAGAACCATAGGCCTAAGTACCAATCCTGTATCAACAACTGCTTTGTAAGTGTTTGCACTGAATGAGTAAGCATTTCATTCGGTAACATTCAATATAGAATATTTTATAATCATTTATATCAAGCCAAAACCTTCAGCTCAGTTTCTATTTGAGTTCACTTTAATTTGAGCAGCGCTGGTTAGTGTGAGACTTCAATGTGGCCCTATATGACACGATTGGCTGCACTATCTGTAATGTTTAGTGCTGTTTGCTTAAGTTGTCTATTTATGCACACTTTATTTGATGTTGCTGCCGTTTTGCACTGAATTTCCCTTCAGGGATCAATAAAGTAGCTATAGCCTACCGTTTCCATCTGTCTGTTGCTGTTGTTGTGCACGCGCTAGACGCCGTTAGAGAGCCCTCTACTGGCCGGTTGCTGTACGTGTGCTCTAAACCAGAAAAAAAGGCCTTGGTTAAATTTAACTAGCCATAAAAGAGGTGAATTCCTCATCCATCCTCTTTCAGGACCTTGAGACAGAAAGTCAATACGGCCTTACTGCCGATTCCGTTTTCATAGCCTGATTCATAATGATTTACTTCCCTGACAGCTGAGATTCAAGCGTCTTTTTCCCTCCTCCGTTGAAGTGAAGGATCCTGGCGCCTGTAAATCGTCCCAGTGGCTTCCCGGGGCCCGTGGAAAGATTGTGTGGCAGATGGAGGCTCTTACACGAGGAAAGGTGGCATAGCGTGAGATCGCAGAGTTGAGAAAAACTCATCACACATTCTAAGGCGGCTAATTTTAGACACACGTTTCGCTAAAGCGCCCCGTGTGATTCATCGCACACCTCCGCTGATAGGAGACTGCAGTCCCGCTGGAAAAGCGGCAGTTCACTAGAGTTGTGTGCAAAACGAAATTCTGAATTATACAGGGGGCTTTTTTTCTTTCTTTTTTAAAAAAACGCTACAGATATCTACACTGCCGGTCAAAAGTTTAAGATCGGTAAGATTTTTTATGTTTTTAAAAGAAGTCTCTTCTGCTCACCAAGGCTGCAATTTTTTAAAAAAACAAAAACACAAAAAACACAGTAATATTGTGAATATTATGAAAATTTAAAATGACTAATATATATTAAAATGTAATTTATTCCTCTGAAAAAAAGCTGAATTTTCAGCATCATTACTCCAGTCTTCAGTGTCACATGATCCTTCACAAATCACTCTAATATGATGATTTTATGCTCCAAAAACATGTATGATTATTATTCATGTTGAAAACAGTTTTTTACATTTTTATTTCAGGATTCTTTGATAAATAGAAAGTTGAAAAGAACAGCTTTTATCTGAAATGGAAAGCTTTTGTTACATTAAACACTACCCTTTAAAAAGTTTGGGGTCAGTAAGAATTTGTATTTTATTTTGGGGGAAATAAATAAGAAATCAATACTTCTATTCATCAAGGATGAGTTACATTGATCAAAAGTTACAGTAAAGACATTTATAATGTTAGAAAAGATTCTAATTAAATAAATGCTGTTCTTTGAACTTTCTATTCATCAAAGAATCCTGAAATAAAAATGTAAAAAACTGTTTTCAACATGGATAATAATCATACATGTTTTTGGAGCATAAAATCATCATATTAGAGTGATTTGTGAAGGATCATGCGACACTGAAGACTGGAGTAATGATGCTGAAAATTCAGCTTTTTTTCAGAAGAATAAATTACATTTTAATATATATTAACATAAAAAAGTCATTTTAAATTGTCATAATATTTCACAATATTACTGTGTGTTGTGTATTTTTAATAAAAAAAATTGCAGCCTTGGTGAGCAGAAGAGACTTATTTTAAAAACATAAAAAATCTTACTGATCTTAAACTTTTGACCGTAGTGTATATATGTATATATGTATATATATATGTATATATATATATATATATGTATATATATATATATATATATATATATATATATATATATGTATATGTATATGTATATGTATATATATATATATATATATATATATATATATATATATATATATATATATATATATATATATATATATATGTATATATATATATATATATATATATATATATACATATATGAAGAGTTCAGATGCAAAAGCCTCTAAATGCCATTTGAAATTTTCTTCTAAAATGAACATTTTTATCAAGCTTGTATATTTAAGTTCAGTAATTTCACTTAAATGACAATTAATAGGTAATCTTCATTGCCATTTAAGTGAAATTACTGAACTTAAATATACAAGCTTGATAAAAATGGTCATTTTAGAAGAAAATTTCAAATGGCACTTAGAGGCTTTTGCATCAGAACTCTTCATATATAGGCTATATATATATATATATAATATTTTTGTGTGTTTGTAATATTTGTGTGTGTGTGTGCTTTTGGCCAGCTGCATGTGCTAATTGTGTTGCGCAGGTATGCCCACCTGTGTGCTTTGAGATCAGCTCCATTCATGCATCCACACTTGCATCTGTTGGTTTTGTTCGTCGTGTGTTGTGTTTGAGAGCTGTGTAGAGATGATGAGATGATAGTCACTCCTCCACTCAACCTAATTCAATTCTGGTTCCTTATTCACCCAGATAATGCGAGACTCTACGCCGACTCGTACATAAATAACCTGCATTTGGGAAGCCGAAACGGAAATGTCAGTGTTATTTCTTGATAATGAGAACTTCACTGAATTGACAGACACACAAACTCATAGATAACTAGGTTGTCATCATCACTTTGATCAAAGAGCACAAAGGCATCTTTATTTTCATAATTCAGCCTTCATTTTTTAATTATCTAATTCCTGCTTTGCTTTGATCTCCTCTGATTAGTTTCTTTCAGTTCGCATGCTTTTTTGCTACATTTCAGTTGCTTAAAGTAATAACAATAATAATATTTTATAAAATATTTTATAACATCCTGAAGTATCTTATTAATAATAAAAATACTACTTTTATTTCTTTATTACTTTAATTTCTTTATATACTTATTTAATCATATTTTTAAGTAATAATAATGATGATAATTGACTTTTGCTCTATTATGCAATATAATTGTTCTATAAAATATTTTTATATGATATAACTAACGATAATTCATTACCCAATTATATTTATTATTTTATAAAATAAAGAATAGTAACTTATTGATAATACTAATAACAATTATAATCATAATAATAAAACTTAATAATTATAAGTAACTTAATTATATATTATTATATTTCTTTTTATTTTATAACATCAATATATAACATGAATAATATTTAAAATGATAATGGTAATAATAAGCTTATTATAAGTTTATTTTCTATTTATTTTTAAATATTAACCCCTTACCTGTCACCCCCCTTTTGATAATTTACATTAAAATGCACTATACAAACTTAAATGGTTGTAATTCAAGAATGCTTTGGAATATATACACAAGTTTGGTCTTGTTTTAAAGAAAACAATCAGCAGAATATTACTGAAGTGAAAGCACTTCAAAAAATATTTTTTTAATATAAAATAAATATTTTACAAAATATTTTTACAATAAAATTACTATAAAATGAAAGCTATATATCTAAACAAGTTGTGTTCCAAATTTGAAGTTGATATCACAAATTTTTAAGTTCCCATGAGATTTTGTTTAGGCGTAGTACCAAAAATAGCCACCGGGTGCCATTGAATTCCATTTAATTTAATTGTATGCATTTTGCCATAACAAATTAATAAATTTCTATCCAAATATCACTTCTGTCACTAAATATGGAACCTTGAGACTCAGACCTTTCTGACAATATGTGTTTTGTCAAGATTAGAAAAGGTTTTGATAATAAATTATGAAAGATGATGCCCAAAAGGGGAGGGGCCTAATACAAAAATACCGTTTCTATGGTAACGCAACGTCCAATTTCAAAACGGTTTTTACAGAATGAATTCAGAGTTCGTAAGCTTTGAAATGATACCTAATTTATGATAACTACTAAAATATGTCATATAATAAAAAAGGCGATAAAAAATAATATTATATTTTAGAGGATAATATATACATATTATAATTTTTAGAGAATAATATTTTACTATTTGTTTTTTTTATTGAAAAACCAATAAAAAACAATTTATTTGTTTTATTATTAACTTTTAGCATAAAAACTTGAATTAAAAAAGAATTTGCAATGATTAAAAGTCGATCAATTGGCTTTTTGTGACAAAGGTCTGTTATGAGGCAGATTTTTTAGAGGTGCACTCTTGTCAAAAATTTAGCGGTTACTCTTCCTTCATAATTTGTAGCAAAAAACAGCAGTCAAATATCTATTTAGGAGGCTTAGACCTTTCCAACGATATATAGTTTGTCATAATTCAATTAGGATTTAATAGTAATAAATCGAAGTTAAGTTAGGCGTCCCGTATACGGGACGGTTAATAATAGTAATGAATTATTTTTCTCTATAGAAAACAAGGTGATTGTTTTATAAGTTATACAAATTACAGTATATTATATTTATTTTATAATATCATTAAGTATAATTGAGTTACTCCCTGCTGTGGAGCTGTGAAATGGTGGTGATGTTCCTACATGACATTTTTATCCTTCAGACCAGCAGCTTTTTCCTCACAGAGAAAGCTAGAGCTCTCGTGTGGGTTTGGTGTAAAACCCTCAGCGATTTCACGGTGCAGTGGGTACGGCGTGGGTACGGCGTGGGTGCGGCCCGGCCCGGTCGCTCAGCCTGATCCAGTGCCATCACTCTGCCATCTGTTCATCTCTATTTCCAGCCCTGAGATCCAGATCCAAATCTGGGAGGAATGACAGGGCCCTCAGGCTGCTTCCATATGCGAAGCTCCATCCTGGACCCATACAGAGGTAATATGTTTAATACACACACATATATAAAGAGATTTCTAGAACAGTAAGTGTGCAATGACATTCTGGATAGAGAAACTGTACAACAATTTATCAACGACAGATGTGTCCTACATTTATCAGCCCTAAAAACTATACAATGCTTTCATAAAATAGGAAAATAGGTTTAAGGAAGTTCTTTATCTGAATGATAAATGAGTTTAAAGAATCCAAACACACATCTTTTAGGTTATGTAGGTCAACGTGAGCTGCAGAAATAAATTCCTCCTCATGACTGACCGTTCTGCTGACCATGAAGACTTCATCCTGTCAGTCAAAGTGCTGACATCATCACCAGACAGTCACAGACTCACTGACCCTGTCAGCATCAGCACAATGAAAACATCAAAACACAGTGAACAACCTGACGATGCATTTTATACACATTGATACAACGGTAGTAACTTTAATAATTCTGTATATCTTGTAACCTCTTGGTTATGCCTTTTATTGTTGATAGTGTGTCGTTGATGTCACATCTCATAAGTGAGCGGTTTCTGACATCTAGCGGTGGTTAAATGCACTGCATCAGAGTGACGCTCACGTGGCCGTGGTCAGAGCCTGTCTAACGCTGGTTGCAGTTCCTTTAGAATTCCACTGGAGGTGATCGCGGGCGAGAGCAGAATGAATGGGAGTCTATGGGGCTAAACGGCTACATGTGTCTCTTTCACCTGCTTGTCGTTAAATTAACATAGATTTTATTGTTTATTCCGGAAGTTCAATATAGATTATAGGCCAAAAGTCGAATGAACGAGTACTTATGTCCTTTTGATGTCTTACAGGTTAGGCCGTTGTTGGTCGGAACACGCTAGCATTCTGCTATTGTGTGACGTCATCACATTTTTGAGCGGATTTTTAGAACAGATAAGTGAACTTAAAAATGCATTTTTCAGCTGAGTGTATTATCTTAGCCCTCCCTTTTGAATGCAACTTTCAAATTACTTGACAAAAAATTACATCCGGAGAAAAGTGGATTTCTGGGGGTGAAACCCCATTGACTCCCATTCATTCTGCACTCGACCGCGAGCGCCCCCGCATGGACAGAGACGTGTTACTGCAGCCAGTCCAGAACCTTTGCTCTTAAATTAGGATTTATAATTCTCTTATGTCGTGTTTTCGCTTATATTCTGCTATTACTTGTATAGATAAGTAGGTCCACCCATATCCGCGGATTCAGAGTTGATTATTATTGGTCTGAAACTACACTCACCGGCCACTTTATCAGGTACCCCATGCTAGTAACGGGTTGGACCCCCTTTTGCCTTCAGAACTGCCTCAATTCTTAGTGGCATAGATTCAACAAGGTGCTGGAAGCATTCCTCAGGGAGTTTGGTCCATATTGACATGATGGCATCACACAGTTGCCGCAGATTTGTCGGCTGCACATCCATGATGCGAATCTCCCGTTCCACCACATCCCAAAGAGGCTCTATTGGATTGAGATCTGGTGACTGTGGAGGCCATTTGAGTACAGCGAACTCATTGTCATGTTCAAGAAACCAGTCTGAGATGATTCCAGCTTTATGACATGGCACATTATCCTGCTGAAAGTAGCCATCAGAAGTTGGGTATATTGTGGTCATAAAGGGATGGACATGGTCAGCAACAATACTCAGGTAGGCTGTGGTGTTGCAACGATGCTCAATTGGTACCAAGGAGCCCAAAGAGTGCCAAGAAAATATTCCCCACACCATGACACCACCACCACCAGCCTGAACCGTTGATACAAGGCAGGATGGATCCATGCTTTCATGTTGTAGACGCCAAATTCTGACCCTACCATCCGAATGTCGCAGCAGAAATCGAGACTCATCAGACCAGGCAACGTTTTTCCAATCTTCTATTGTCCAATTTCGATGAGCTTGTGCAAATTGTAGCCTCAGTTTCCTGATCTTAGCTGAAAGGAGTGGCACCCGGTGTGGTCTTCTGCTGCTGTAGCCCATCTGCCTCAAAGTTCGACGTACTGTGCGTTCAGAGATGCTCTTCTGCCCACCTTGGTTGTAACGGGTGGTTATTTGAGTCACTGTTGCCCTTCTATCAGCTCAAACCAGTCTGGCCATTCTCCTCTGACCTCTGGCATCAACAAGGCATTTCCGCCCACAGAACTGCCGCTCACTGGATGTTTTTTCTTTTCGGACCATTCTCTGTGAACCCTAGAGATGGTTGTGCGTGAAAATCCCAGTAGATTAGCAGTTTCTGAAATACTCAGACCAGCCCTTCTGGCACCAACAATCATGCCACGTTCAAAGTCACTCAAATCACCTTTCTTCCCCATACTGATGCTCGGTTTGAACTGCAGGAGATTGTCTTGACCATGTCTACATGCCTAAATGCACTGAGTTGCCGCCATGTGATTGGCTGCTTAGAAATTAAGTGTTAACGAGCAGTTGGACAGGTGTACCTAATAAAGTGGCCGGTGAGTGTAGATGTCTCTTTATTCGCCCACGTTTCACTACGTCACTCCGTTCCCATGATGCAACGCTGAAAGTAAGCAAAATATTTTTTTAAATGCTATTTTTGCTCATTTCACATTTAGACACACCACTCTATCGATATCCGCACTCATGTTTAGTCCTACTTTTTCGCTTGGTTGCTTGTGGTGGGCGACATTTTGTTACCGTCTTGTAAAGGGTTGCATGTTTGATGTCATAGTGACCCTGTTACTGTGATTCTTTAGCTTTGCGCAGTGGCAGTATCTGTAGCCTATGAGGTTTATCCGAGGCGCGATTATTGCTAATTGAAAACTTTACCCAATACCCCGCCGTGACGACTTGAAATATAGTCGGCACTGGCAATTTTTGACGGTCTTTACGGAGACTGATTACCTTAGTAAAAAATAGATAAAGGATCAATTGAAACATTAGAAGGCAAAATATAATTTAAATTAATATTCATGAAGTTTGAATATTGATATTGTAATTTCGTACATCCAATATTCAACAGCAGACCCTCATGCATGTTCCAATACATCCCAAGCGAGTTTTAAGTCAGTGTGTTTAGACTAGGGATGGGGAAATGAGGCTTACCCCTGACTGTTCCGGAAAAGATTCAAAGCTTCGAGAGAGGCGAGAACAGCGCCATCTGGTGTTTATTTAAAATAAAGCAACCACAACACACTCCATCATTTCAATGTTATATTTATATTTAAGTACAAATAATAAATAAATATTCCCAGTTAGGGGGAAGCCTTCTTTTTTGGCTGTTGCCATTGCTGTAAATACAAACCCTTCACCAAACACCCAAATACCAACACCAAATTACCTAAAAAACAAACACCAAAAGTGCAACGACTTACAAACTTCAGACTATTTTCCCCTTCAAACCAAGATGGCCAATAGTTAGAGACTCTTGTAAGTAAAACAAAAAACAAAAAAACAAACAAAACAACAAGCAATATCTAAATATCTAAAAGTCATATCACAGTAAAAGTTTTGATTGGGAGAAAAATCTGATTAATCACCTGTTCACTATAGTGGTCCTCATGCATCAATTTTAGCTACAATTCATACTTATACTGTGAATATTGTTTTTGAAAATACTTTGGCAGTAACTTTTTCGACTGTAAATAAAAGTATGTGTGTAATTTTCATTGACATCGAAATGTAACATAATGTATGTGACTTGTAATGCATTACTTGACTAATTTCATTAAAAAAGTAATCTAATTATCGTTATGCATCACTTCTTATATCAAAACATTTGTTTATGTTGCTTGTAATGAATTTATTTACTTCGGTAACATCAAAAAGTAAGTTGATTACGTAATGTATGTTACTTATAATTAATTACTTGTTAGATCAAAAAGGAAACGGATTAGGTAATGCACATTTCTTGCAATTAATTGTTAGATCAAAAATCTGATTAGGTAATGCACATTACTTATAATTAATTACTTCTTAGATTAAAAAGTAATCTGATTAGATAATGCACTTTTCTTGTAATTAATTGTTAGATCAAAAAGTAATCTGATTAGGTAATACACATTTCTTGTAATTAATTGTTAAATTAAAATTGAATTTGAACTAGATAATGCACATTACTTGTAATTATTTTTTAGATCAAAAAGTAATCTGATTAGGTAATGCACATTACTTATAATTAATTGTTAGATCAAAAAGTAATCTGATTAGGTAATGCACATTATTTGTAATTAATTGTTAGATCAACAAGTAATCTGATTAGATAATGCACATTACTTATAATTAATTGTTAGATCAAAAAGTAATCTGATTAGGTAATGCACATTATTTGTAATTAGTTGTTAGATCAAAAAGTAATCTGATTAGGTAATGCACATTATTTGTAATTAATTGTTAGATCAACAAGTAATCTGATTAGGTAATGTCGGATTACTTATAATTAATTGTTAGATCAAAAAGTAATCTGATTAGGTAATGCACATTTCTTGTAATTAATTGTTAGATCATAAACTAATCTGATTAGGTAATGCACATTTCTTGTAATTAATTTTTAGATCATAAAGTAATCTGATTAGGTAATGCACATTTCTTGTAATAAATTGTTAGATCATAAAGTAATCTAATTAGATAATGCACATTTTTTGTTATTAATTGTTAGATAAAAAGTAATCTGATTAGGTAATGCACATTTCTTGTAATTAATTTTTAGATCATAAAGTAATCTGATTAGATAATGTACATTTATTGTTATTAATTGTTAGATCAAAAAGAATCTGATTAGGAAAGGCACATTTCTTGTAATTAATTGTTAAATCATAAGTAATCTAATTAGATAATGCACATTTTTTGTTATTAATTGTTAGATAAAAAAGTAATCTGATTAGGTAATGCACATTTCTTGTAATTAATTGTTAGATCTCTCATTAGATAATGCACATTTTTTGTTATTAATTGTTAGATAAAAAGTAATCTGATTAGGTAATGCACATTATTTGTAATTAATTGTTAGATAAAATAGTAATCTGATTAGGTAATGCACATTTCTTGTAATTAATTGTTAGATTCAAAAAGTAATATGATTAGGTAATGCACATTTCTTGTAATTAATTGTTAGATATAAAGTAATACAATTCTGAATTTAAAATACTTCTAAATTAGGATGTTTTTTTAAAAAAAAATAAAAAATAAAATAAAAAAAATCACATAAGTGGAAAAAGCATTTTAAAAAATGCAGTTCACGACCCCACACAAAATGCAAACAAGCTGTCTTATGCAAACCTTTGAACTAGCAAATACAAGAAGATGCAAATGAGCCTCTAGGGTTGCAAACAGAACTGCCTTTCATAGTAAATCCACACAGGATGTGAGTTTACCCGTAACGCATTACAAAGCGCAACAGAGAACTATAGAGACTGCGAGCCCTGACTGGCTGGACGCTGCTACTGTATGTCACGTGGACACTGCATGTGACAGCCCGGGAATGTAAAAGTCATTTTTTGCAAAAGTCAGAACATTGACACATATTGTCTTCTCAAAAAAATTAAATGACAACAGAGAATTAACTTTTTATTGGCACAACAATAGGCTATTTTTTGAAAATGATAGCATTGTGAATCCAGTAAACAGAAACGGCCTATTTGAAGGAGTTATGAGTTACTTTTTTCTGAAATATGGTATTTCGTCCCTGCTCTCCCCATATATATATATATTGCGCCAGGCGCAAGAGGCATTTATCCCGCCGGTTAAATAGCAACAGCGCCAGGATCCGCCCACATAGTTAAAAGAACTTTGCGCTTAGACACTTGCGTTTCAGATCATTAAAATAGGGCCCCTAGAGTTATTTTTAATTCCATATTCTATACGCAAGTTTGGCCAGCTTTTATGTAAAATCAAATAAGACCAGAATCCATGTATTTAATAAAAGTAGAGCTTTGTTTATAATTCTGCCTATATTCATTCAATTGAATATCTGTAGGCTACAGGAAGCCCTCAGATGATCTGAAATCTCATATCTAAATAGAGGTATGTTTCTTTTGACCATAAGTGGACTTTACATGGTATTTCTCCATCTTAAAAGGTCCCGTTCTTCGCGATCCCATGTTTCAAACTTTAGTTAGTGTGTAATGTTGTTGTTAGAGTATAAATAATAGGCCTATCTGTAAAATTATAACGCTCAAAGTTCAATGCCAAGTGAGATTTTTTATTTAACAGAAGTAGTATACATCGAACGCCTTCTTTAATGACGTCAGTAGAAGAGTTTTTTGACTAACGTCCGCCCACAGGAGTGCTCCCTCAACTTGCGTACTCCTGATAACTTACTGTCTTTACTCAGCTCTTACTGTGATTTTACCTAACCCTCTTAACCCTAACCCTTCATATTTTGTGTGATGTACAATAAACTTTGTTAAAGTCATCAGTTTGATCATCATTTGGACCTGGCCTGAAACAGCAGACTTGTAGGCTATTAATAAATAATGGATACATACAAGCAGATGACAAGTACGTTATAATAACCGTAAATAAACTACTAAACTATACCTGTTCCATCTCTGTACAGCACTCTGACTCAGTAGGCATTATTGTCCAACTCAAAATAAACACCGTTACTGAAAGTTTCTGATATTATCATCATTCCGTGAGATAATTGTCCTGAGAGACTGAGCGGGAGCTCATGAAGCTCCGCCCCCTGTGCCGGCAGCAGCAGCTTATTTGCATTTAAAGGGAACACGCTAAAACAGCGCGTTTTCCTGAGCCCAAAAAATACCAAATTAAACATGCTGTAAAAAATTATCTGTTGGGTATTTTGAGCTACACATTCCGGGGACATCAGAAACTTATTTTAGGGAATAAAAAGGGGCATAATACGGGACCTTTAAGTGAGATTCCAATCCGAAGGGAACAAACATGTTCAGTTTGAAGGGCACTGCAAACGCCGTAGGGAATAAAGGAACATCGATACATCACTTCACAGGAAATGGCGAGCGAAAATCAACCAGCTGTCATTTACCCCTTTTCCACCAAAATAAGAACTGGTTCGGAACTGGTGCTGGTTCAAAGTTGGTTCGGAGTTGGTTCAACTTGCGAACCCGTTCAGAACCTGATTGTTTTTCCACTGACTAGAGCGCCCAGGGAACGATGCCGTTACGTCACTGTTTACGTCGCCATACGTCTTAGCTAGAAACGCTTGCAAGTACATTACTTTGGGATTATCTCTAACTCGTGTATCAAGAAGGCTTTAAAAACAATCGAAATGTGTAAGTCTTTTAATATTTTCGTTTGATATGTAATCTTTTCTGATAAGTTATGTACCCCTGTCTTGTGTCTATAATGTCTTCAAAAAAAAAATAGGAAAAAATAGAAACGCTTGCGTTAACTTCAAGCATAACAATTACTAAGGCGGACTCCGTCGTGTTTCTGCAAATGTTTCTCTTGGCTTTGCGGTCCTTTATTATGGTCAGAAAAGATGTTTAGAACACATCTAAACCCGGTCTCAGCCCCCGACGTAAGCATGACATGGTAAAAGAACGGTTCTAGTCCAGCAAAGAGTTGGTGCCGCTTTGGAACCAGTTCTCCCGGCCCGAGAACCGGTTATTTGGCTGTTGAAACACAAAGAACTGGTTCGCGCAGGCACCGGCTCCGAACCGGCTCTCAAAATGCTTTGGTGGAAAAGGGGCTATTGTGCACCGCATCATCAGGAACCAAGGGGTAATCCAACTTGTGGCAGAACTTCACTTGCGTTAGCATTTCCATTTACTCCCATTCAATTTGCCGTCACTTTGACAGTGAATAACTTTACATCTGAGGCAATTGAAGACTTCATTTTGTCCATTATTTATTTCTAAAGAAAACACGGCAATGTATAAAATGCTCCATTACCTTGTGGCTTATGTTATGGCCCCGTAGAAGGAGTTTTTTGTAAAATTAGGCTAACGATTGCGTCATGACCACGCGACTCTCTGTCGCACAGTAGAGAGATTACTACTGGAAGCTTGTTTCCGCCATAGAATGAAAAATATAAAAGGTAATTGCGACTTTTTATCTCACAATACTGACTTTTTTCTCACAATTGCCAGTTTACTTCTCGCAATTTCTGACATTATTTCTCAGAATTGCGAGATGGAAAGTCAGAATTGCGTGATATAAAGTCAGAATTGCGAGTTATAAAGTCAGAATTGGGTGATATAAAGTCGTAATTCGAGATATAAAGTCAGAATTGCGAGATATAAAGTCAGAATTGCATGATAGTCAGAATTGCGAGTTATAAAGTCAGAATTGCGTGATTTAAAGTCAGAATTGCGAGATATAAAGTCAGAATTGTGAGATATAAAGTCAGAATTGCGAGATATAAAGTCAGAATTGCGCTGATATAGTTAGAATTCAAGTTATAAGTCAGAATTGCGTGATTTAAAAGTCAGAATTGCCAGATATAAAGTCAGAATTGTGATATATAAAGTCAGAATTGTGAGATATAAAGTCAGAATTGTGAGATTTAAATTATTCTGAGGGGAAAAAGTTAGTCTTTTTTCCCCTTGGAATTGGCCTGATAAGTCGCAATTCTGACTTTATATTCTCGCAATTTCTGACTTTATATCTCGCAATTTCTGACTTTATATCACACAATTCTGACTTTATATCTCGCAATTCTGACTTTATATCACGCAATTCTGACTTTATATGTCGCAATTCTGAACTTTATATCCCGCAATTGTGACTTTATTACACGCAATTGCGACTTTATATTCACGCAATTCTGACTTTATATTCTGCAATTCTGACTTTATAACTCGCAATTGCGACTTTTTATCATGCAATTCTGACTTTTCATCTCGCAATTCTGAGAAATAAAGTCAGAATTGCGAGATATAAAACTCGCAATTGTGAGAAAAAAGTCAGAATTGTGAGATAAAAAGTCACAATTATTTCTTTTAATTTTTTATTCAGTGGCGGAAACAAGCTTCCATAGATTACCGTATGGACAGGAGGAGAAGCTCTGCGTCAATCGGCGAAACGTGGAGGCAAAATGACAAATAACTAATCAGAATACCTCGCAAAAGTTTCTCCTGCTCGTAGCTCATGGACAGCTCTTACTCACACTCTCCGCCTCTGCAAGTTTCGGAAGGGAATGATTCAGATGTGTTGCTCACGACACATCTTACGTCTTCAAGCTCTGTTTGAGTCGGTTTGAGTCTGCGCGTCAGGAACGGAAGTGCTAAAAAAAAAAAAAAGGGCTTCACTTGTCTCAATGGAGTTCCAATGAGATGGCTCTGTCCACTTCTTATACTGTCTATGGTCGTAACTAACCATAGAGCAAAGTAGTCAAAAGAGTTTTTAAATTTAAATTTCTAACGGGTCTGAATTTACGTACGCATTGAGTATTCTTAAATATTGTAATTATTATACAACCAAGAGTGTTTATGAATGGTTTGTGGTGATGAATGTATCTATAGGCCTATATGATTTTAAATAAGAAAGGAAAGTAAATTACAACATTTAATTAAGTTATATTATAATCTGCAAGACCCTGTTGTTGCCTGTCTTTGATGACGTTTCAGGGCATTCAAAATGAGTGATTATTGACCGCGAAGTCCACTTCAGGGAGTAGGAGGCAGTGAACACTGCATAGGGACCCTGTCGAATGGAACACACCTTAAAATTGGAGGGGAATTTTCAAGGGCAGTTTGAAAGCGCAACCCCATGACATCGCCCCCTATTGACTTGGATACACTTGTTTCAACCTTTATACAACCAGCATAACTTTAATATTCTGTAGTGTACACTAAAATACATTTGTATGCAGTATATAAAAAACCCTATGAATTACATTCTAAGAATGAAGAAAAATACCTCAAGAAGAAAAATAAAGATAACTCCAAAATTTTCATACTTATCATCCTCAGCTCATTACCCGATAATACCTGTTACCCTCATATACATTTCAGTATGCTCTTTAGTTACAAGATCCAACTCGTATTACTTAAAGTAATATTGAAGGAAAAGTCAAAGTCAAAACCAGCTGACAATTCTGCAACATACATGTGAACTCCTTAGTGTTTAAAAAACATCCCAGCATGCATGAAGTCGAGTGAATGTTCAGAATCAGAGCCAGAATCTACACAAAGAACAAGTTTAGATTTAAGTTTAGTTGAACATGTTTCACAATTTGCTATATCATTTTCATTTTGTGTTACTTTGCTATTATTATACTATGTAAAACATACAATAAGGTTCCATTAGTTAACATGAACTAACAATGAAAAATACATCTAAAGCATTTATTTTTCTGAGATTATATTAAAATCAAAAGTTGTATCTGTTTTAATATGAACTAACAATGAACTAACAATACACCACTCTACAGTGATTTGAAACTGATTGCAGTACCAGTTTTGGCCACAATCTTACATACAGCTCCTTTAACAAAGATTATTAAATACTGTAACAAATATTGCTCAGTGTTATTTAATATTAGTAAATGCATTAACTAACATTAACTAATGGAACCTTATTTTAAAGTGTGACCAAAATAGTCTGAACAGATGTGTCAATGAGTTTGATTGAAAGGGTAAAAAAAATAAAAAAAAATCTAATTAATCAAAGATTAATAATGTGTAAGGAAAAGCATGTTTCACCTGAAGTGTCCCTTAGTATTTTATGCAGTTTAGATGGTTCTTGAAAAATGGTGAGTCATTTTTTCTGTGAATCACTTTTGGGAGGATGCCTGAAGGAACCGTACTTGTCTGTGTCGACCATGTTTTTGGTGACCAATTCTGAGACCTTTGCAGGTGACCACTAATAAATCTCCAAGTCCATCAACAAAGAATTCTGTGAATAAAAAAATGAAAACAGATTCTTGTTTCTTAAAACTAAAGTTTCTTTACTGGCATCAATGTTTCCATAAAGAATCTTCAACATTCATCTTACCTTTACATTCCACAGAAGGTTTGTAATAGTGGAAAATGGTTCTTTAGATTATTAAATAGCTCTTCAAATGAAAAAAAGTTCTTTTAAGAAATGTTCACTGAGAGGTTCTTTGGGGAACCAAAAAAGGCTTTTATTCACAAATAAACATTGATCAGCGAACATAAAATGAAAGCTCAACCGAACCTGCTTGACGTGTGAGAACAAACCTCATTGGTTCTTGAAGATGCTCAAACGTGATGTGCAACACAAGAATGAACCTCATTGGCTCTTGCTGAAGTTTAAATGTGATGCGTAACACAAGAATGAACCTCATTGGTTCTTGAAGATGCTCAAACGTGCTGCGTAACATGAGAATGAACCTCATTGGTTCTTGAAGATGCTCAATGCTCATTGGTTTTTGCTGAAGCTCAAACGTGATGTGCAAGACAAGAATGAACCTCATTGGTTCTTGAAGAAGCTCAAACGTGCTGCATAACACGAAGAATGAACCTCATTGGTTCTTGAAGATGCTCAAATGTGCTGCATAACATGAGAATGAACCTCATTGGTTCTTGAAGAAGCTCAAACGTGATGCGTAACAAGAATGAACCTCATTGGTTCTTGAAGATGCTTAAACGTGATGCGCAAGACAAGAATGAACCTCATTGGTTCTTGAAGATGCTCAAACATGATGCGTGACACGAGAATGAACCTCATTGGTTCTTGAAGATGCTCAAACGTGCTGCATAACACAAGGATGAACCTCATTGGTTTTTGCTGAAGCTCAAACGTGATGCGCAAGACAAGAATGAACCTCACTTGCTCTTGAAGATGCTCAAACATGATGCGTGACAAGAGAATGAACCTCATTGGTTCTTGAAGATGCTCAAACGTGCTGCTTGACACAAGAATGAACCTCATTGGTTTTTGCTGAAGCTCAAATGTGATAAGCAAGACAAGAATGAACCTCATTGGTTCTTGAAGAAGCTCAAACGTGATGCGTGAACACTAGAATGAACCTCATTGGTTCTTGAAGAAGCTCAAACGTGATGCATAACACATGAATGAACCTCATTGGTTCTTGAAGATGCTCAAACGTGCTGCGTAACACAAGAATGAACCTCATTGGTTCTTGAAGATACTAAAACATGCTCATTGGTTCTTGAAGAAGCTCAAACGTGATGTCGTGACATTAGAATTAACCTCATTGGTTCTTGAAGAAGCTCAAACGTGATGCGTAACACAAGAATGAACCTCATTAGTTCTTGCTGAAGCTCAAATGTGATGCGTAACAAGAATGAACCTCATTGGTTCTTGAAAAAGCTCAAACGTGATGCGTAACACATGAATGAACCTCATTGGTCATTGCTGAAGCTCAAACGTGATGCGTGACATGAGAATAAACCTCATTGGTTCTTGATGAAGCTCAAACGTGATGCGTGACACGAGAATGAACCTCATTGGTTCTTGAAGATGCTCAAACGTGATGCGTAACAACAATGAACCTCATTGGTTCTTGCAGAAGCTCAAACGTTGCTGTAACACACGAGAACCTCATATTTCATAGTTGTCACACTTTTATTTTTGGCTTTTAACTATCCAAAATATGTTGTAACTTATTGTCGAAGCTTAACTTCACTTTGCAAGTCTATTTGGAAATAATTAAACAACAGACCCCATCCAGAACGCATCATGTGACTTCATTTGATGTGGAGGTTTTCAAGGTTTTTTTTTTTTAAGTCCACCTACCAGTGTGAGCCACTCTTTTGAGGAACGGGTCAAGTGACTGCCGTCATTGCATCTGTCCCGGCCCAAGAAGTAGTTGACAACTCCATCCACGAAGAAGCAGCCGTCAAAACCTGGCACAGGGGCGTGGGTACGTCCTGACTCGCGATATACAGCCGCCTTCATCGCTGCTCCCTTCCTCATATTCCAGCTTAAAGAAGAACTGATTTCTGGTCTACTCTACCACCAACCTGATGGAGAGAGACAGAATGAATGAATAATAACCTAAATACAAAACATATAACTGGAGTATTGTTCATAGGAATAAATTACATTCTAAAATATACTCTATTAGAAAACAGTTCTTTAAACTTTAAAAAATATTCAATAATATTTACTATTGTACTGTTTTTGATCATATGAATGCAGCCTTGGTGAGTTGAAGAGACCCACCTTGACCCCAACTTTTATATTTAGTTGAGGTCATCAAGATGATATAATTTAACATAATTACCACATCTAGTTCAGGAACGGCTTCCATAATGTCTACAAAGCTTTCAATTCGTGTCTCATTAAGGAACAAAAAGTCATCATTCACCCACAGGAAGTACTTAGTGGTGACCTGTGACACTGCCAAATTTCTGCCTGTCAAACCAGCCCTGAAAGCCCAGACAATATTTATAAACTTTTATACTTCAAGCAAATTACAATAACACTCAGTTTAAACAACCTGATGTCTGTACCTGTGCAGGGGCATTACATAGTGTTCTATATTGTCACTTGATTACCTTCTCTGGTTTCAGACTGTCATCAGCAATAATGATCTTTATTTTTGGGTAGAGTCGACGAACACTATCGATGAGGACATTTAGTTCTTGATATCTCAAAAAGCTTTAATTAGTACAGTCACCTGGGAGTTTACATCTAGAGAGAGAGAGAGAGAATTATGAGCCCATAAAAGGTCAGTGTGGTGATTGTGTTCACATAATAAAGAATCAATCAACAGTCGTTTGTTCAGAAGCATTGTTACTAGCTAGGTTTCCATTCGAAGGTACAAATTTAACTGTGCAAAATTGGAATATTGCATAAAACATGTGCGATAAAGCACTGTTTTCATCTCATGTGTTCTAGAGTACAAATTCATCACTTTATGGGAAAAAGAAATCTGAAATAATCAAGAATTCAATTTTTTTTTACTATTTGCAATGTGAATTCTTGATTATTATTTACTAGTAAGGCCTCTACTAGTAGTACTTTACTGAGTAATACTCTATTCAATAAATATTGTTTGTTTGAACCTCATTCTGTTCTTTGACTGTTTTGTTTAAAGTGTGTAGCATTGGCAAATGGTTTACACAGCTCACGTCATGGGTCAGGTAGAGGGCCCTTTTAGCAGAATTTTGCTTAGGGCCCCAGGGAGGTCGGGATCGGCACTGGGGTGAGTACTTGTCATCAAATAGATTAAACTGCCAATCACTTCACAATACCTCTTTAAGTAAACAGGTTCACCTTCATTGTCAAATTTGACTTTGATTTCACACGGGGTTGATCTTGGTTTGCAGTGAGTCATGTCAAATCTCTCCAAAATCTTTAATGTATCTTTCTTGATTCCTTTACCATGTTCTTACGTAAAGTCAATGCCTAAGAAATGTCAAAGTTTTCCCAGATCTTTTACTTTGAATTTAATTCCCAACATTTCCCTCACATCTCTGAGTATTTGATCATTACTCGCTGCAATAATAAGATCATCAACCCAAATAATCAGTATGGCTCTGTCTTCATCAATTTGTTTACTGTAAACACAATGATCTGCTGAGTTCTGAACAAAATCATTTTCAATTAAAAAAATCATTCAATATCTTGTTCCAATTGCCGTACAGACCATACAGTGATTTATTGAGCTTACATAGCAATCTTCTCCTGTTCTGGACTTAACTTCAAACCCTTCAGGTTGCTTCATATAAATTTCACAACCTATATGCAAATAGCAAGCACGAGCATGCAAATATGCAGTTTAAACATCCATCTGATGTAACTCTAAATCATACTGTGCTGCAAGCATTAAAACACGTGCTGAAGTCATATCAGTAGGTGAAAAGGTCTCATTATAGTCAATACCTGCCACTCAACTATAACCCTTTGCCACATACCTGGCTTTATATAATTCCCCATCAGGATTTTCCTTTACAGCATAAACCACTCCATCTTCCTCCCTCACTGCCCGTTTACCTTCTAGTAGTGTTGTTAATGTGAACGTCATTATTCTCTTTTTGAGAATTAATCTCATCCTCCATAGCCTCAACCCACTGCTCTGATTTTAAAGAGCCCAAGGCTTCCTTCAGTGTCTGAGGTACATCACATGCAACACGATAACAATAATCTACAGTCAATGGCTGATCTGCATCATCTTTAACCTCAAAATCATAGTCTGCAAGGTACTGAGGGGTCTTCTTCTCTTTTTGGACATCTAATACTGAGATCATTCTCTTTTTCACCCTTTGTACTGACTTCATCCTCAACTTTTATTTCTTGTGGAATTATTTTAGTCTTATCTAGTTTTGGTACTAGGATTTCAACCTCCTTCCTATATTCTAACTCCACATCCTCCTCTGTCTGAATATTTCTTTCATTTGTACTTTTTGTGACAAACTTCACCAGTCTACTTTTGAGTAGGGGAGAGCGGGGCACAACCTAACACTTTTTGGTTTTGGCTCAATTAATTAAAAAATAATTAGGTTAGATTAATACTTTTTTTACACAAGCAACATACACATCTCTGCTACAAATGACCACTTAAAGTTTTTTTTAGGACCTACCATTTTCGTACAGTTGCACTGAAAGTGACAGAAGTGCAAATGTTACAACTTACCCCATATACAGGGTTAATTGTAACAGATAGAGGGGTTAAGTTGTAACACACATATATTCAGTACTATTTTATTTGTATAGTTTGATATTGTTTGTGCATCTATATAGACAGATATCCATACATCCATCCCTCATCCAATCATCCTTCTATTATGGATCAATATCATGGATAGAGACATAGAAAAGGGCTGCATAGTTTTGCAATAAATAATAATAAATACAATTATAAATATTGTAATTGCAATTAAATTAGATTTGTGTGTGGCAGCTGCATGTACAAATATTATTATTAATAATAATAACAGTAATAATAATTCAAATGAGCTTAAAATAAAAATTTAAAGGGTTTATTGCATTAATAACAGGCCATATTTTTAATAAATAAACAAGTTATCATTCATAGTACACTAAATTTTAAACATTTTAAATTCCAACATTGTTTGTGAAAGTCTAACATAGTTAAATGTATAAATAAATACTAAAACCTGAAAAGTTGTGTGGCTCCGTTTTCATTTGATTATCATTGTACACTTGGCGGCTTAGTTGTAACACTCTGTTACAACCAACCCCGCTGTGTATTACATATTTTAAGCCTAACTAACAGTCGCTAGGAATTTCTGACATGTTTCAAAACGGTGTTTGAGCCAACAAGACAGTGATTAAGGCAATATAAAGTTAGATTTGGAAACGTATACACCCAACTCAGAAACCGAAAAAAACCTATGATGAAAAAAAAACCTACTTTCATGGTGTCAAAACACTCTTTGTTCAGTATCTTCACGAAATATAATCAAAACTTTCTGCAAATTCGCGGAGACCATCTTCTGGCAGCAAGAGAAAAATAGCAGAAAGACAGCCTGCTTGATTCTGACGAACTATGTAAACGGTCCGTGTTACATTTAACCCCGCTGTTAGGTTGTGCCCCGCGCTCCCTACTCTTCCTGGATAGAAAACAAGATAAGCAGGGCTAACCAACGAATATGGCCTTCTCACATCTTGCATCCTACTTTTTCTCGTCATACTTGCATGCATAACACTCTAAACCAAACACTCTCATTTTGGATAGAGGCTTCATTCCAGTTACCAGATAGTATGGAGTTTGTCCCAGATGGCTATTATAACATCTGTTTCAAATTATAGCTGCTGTCTGTACCGCATATGTCCACAACTCCTTTGGTAAATTACTCTCAATCAATATACATCTTGCCATTTCAAACAAAGTTCTCCAAGCTCTTTCAGCTGTCCCATTTTGATGGGGTGAGTAAGGAGCTGAAGTTTCATGTCTTATAGCATTTTTGCTGAGCAATGTCTGAAATACATTAGATGTAAACTTGATTCCATTATCTGATCTTATACATTTAATTTGACCATACGGTGCAACATCGGCAATGAATTTCTCGGTTGCTACAGCAGTGTCACTCTTGCTCTTCAAAAAATAAGTAAACACAGCTCCTGAATAGTCATCAGTGAATGCTAAGGCAAATCTAAAACCCTGCTGGTTCTATTGAGAATGAGGAGTCACGTGCCGACTTTGGGCGGGGTCTGAGTCGGTCCGCCATGATGATTGGAGACGCTATCGGTTACCAGCGGCAACGCCTTTAGAACCCTATGTTAGAAACCCACAGAGACGCGACTAAACATTCCAGAGCTCTTTAATTTTCGCGCATTTATTATTTTCCCGCATTTGTTATTTTGGCAGGACAGAGACGGATCTAAGGCTCAATCCCAATTCACCCTCGGCCTGACCTAAGCCCTACCCCTCCATTTTGCTGCGTCCACGCCTAGGGATAGGGTGTCCCGATTCTGTCCAGATTGTAGGGTAGGGCGAAGGGGTAGGGATACATAGCCCTCGAAAACGGAGATTTTTCAGAGGCACACTCAAACGGAGGGCTACGAGAAAGTTCACGGAATGCATCGGAAATCACCGGCGAGATGGTATCGCAAACGGTTAAACATTTAAATTTAGCACCAGATGATTCCACGACGCACTTTATTTACTCTTATAATAACACTATAGCCGTTTAAATTAAGATATGGTATAATAAATTACCTTTCTGATCAGAAAAGAGAGGGAGGGGCTCTGCACAATGACGTCAACTCCTCATTCTCAATAATACCAGCTACGATCTGCATGAACAAGTGCAAATACGTCTTCTGCTTTCTCATCTAGATCTCTATTTCTGTTCTGAGCAAATTTGCCTTGTACGCACACTTCACATCTCAAATTAGATCTGTCTATTTTACCTCAAATTTTCATCCCATCTGTAACACTCTCCAACTTTAAGAGATCATCATAATTACAGTGACCCAGTATTTCATGCCATGTCTGAATGTCGTAGCACGCATTACACTCATCAATCTCATTGGCTGACAGTACTCAAGTAAAACAATCTGTCACACATATGAATATCAAAAGTTGTACCATTTTTGTGAACTGAAGTCGGTTCTGTCCCTCTTTGAAGATTACTGTCGCTCCATGTGCAATTCGACCTTTCGCTAAGCCACGCCCAAAACCTGCCACTGGCCAATCATGTCTTAGCAACCGTAATTATGTGTGGGAGGTCTGGCATGCTTTTGAATCGAGGGAAACACCTGATTGTGCAAATCTTATACCGGTATATTAAAAGTTTGGACGGAGAGGAATTGTTTTCCTTCCAGAAAATCTAAAAGCCAAGGGGAGAAATGATTGGCGTGATCTAGCATCTATGACCCATTCACAACGTAGGGGAGCGCAGGGCACAACGTAACGCGGGGCTAGTTGTAACATGCTTGTTTTAAATACTTCCACACATGCTGGCATGACGAAACTTGGTATATTTACTAGTTGCCATTTCAACACTATATAGAGAAAAATGCGCCAAAATTCCAAAATCTTTGTGAGATATCACTGAACATTTATTTAACCATAGCAAAAGTGCATTTCTTACTTAAGATAATTTTTCATCTCTATTTTTTGTTTATTTAAAATTAGACAAATCTGATATTATTTTAATCTCCAATCTGTTGTTTAACCGTTGATTTAGTTCTTTCATGCTTCGTGAACTAGCAGAAGACACTAGCAGGGTTTAAATCACAGTTGTGCAGTTGGGGCATGTTGTAACACTGTGTTACAATGTGCCCCTATTAGAAATATGATATTATATTCTATACTTTTATGAATTCTATTGAGAAAACATGAGAAACATGTAAATAAAGACTGAGAGTCAATGCTCAGAAATTATTAAGTATTATTTTGTTTTTGAACTATGCTGTATAGCTGTGTTTTCCGATGTGTTTGTTGTCAAACTCAAAAATTAGTTTATTTTTATTTATTAAAAATGCTGTTATTTTATATGAAAAAGTTAATAATTGTATTTTATTAAGAAAATATTTTGGTTTGACTTGCATATGTTTTTGATCAGATCAGATAGCATTTTAAGCTGTCATATGGTGATGTTACAATGTGCCCCTCACATGTTACAATTCACCCCACCTATGGGGCATGTTGTCACATTTCACTTCCATTCTTTCAGGGTAAATCAAGAAAAAGTATACACTGTATTAATAAAACAAAACCACATTATTGTGCTAGACATGTGGGAAATTAATGTGGTAACCAGTTTATTGGTGCCGTGACCCAGATGGGATTGAGGTTTATGGGGTGAGTGTACCGGATGCACTACCTCCATACTTAGGCCAGTAAGTATGGGGGTAGAATTGTTGCATTATTCCAAATAAATAGATTATGATCCACAAATAAATGTAAAGAGATTCACAAAAATATATCTGATAACGTTGCGGAAGGAATGAAGCAGGAAGTGAATCTACTCGTAAGCACTTTTTTAAGCATTTATTTATTCATTTAAATCCCCTCACGCATTTGTGAATAGGTTCCTGTGCATTTGTAAATCCCTCACGCATTTGTGAATCGGTTCCTGTGCATTTGTAAATCTTTATAAAGCAACAATTCTCACCCCAAAAGTAAGAGCTGTGCGTGTAAACCTCACTCCCCTGGCCTCAAGAGGCGCTAGCTTGAGGCTGCTCTGAGTGGGTCGAGTAGCACCAGTTACATTTATGAGTATGAGTCTTTTCTTTAGTTGAGCATTGATAATTTATATAGCTTTCGTAGACCCAGTGGCCACCAAAGCGCTTTACACATTGCCTCACATTCACTCATTCACTCACTCTTTTATACACTGACGGCGGTGTCTGCCATGCAAGCCGCCATCCGTCGGGAGCAGCTGGGGTTAGGTGTTGCTCGACACTTAGCTTTGGTTTAAGCTTTGGAACAGTGGATTGAACCACCAACCTTCCAGTTTGTAGACAACATGGACCACTGAGCCACTGTCGCCCCATATTTATTTTCAGCAAATGTGTTTACATAATAGTTTATGCATGTATTCTTTTTTTCCGTTTCTTTATGCAGTATTGGAATATGGAAGATGGAAACATAGCTACTGTTAATTAAAACCAAATGTATTAAAAATCATTAATTGAAATAAAGCTAAATAAAGTAAAGTAATATATATATATATATAAATATTAAATGAAAAACAAACTTTAACTTAAAAAACCTGAAAAAAAATTGAAATGTTGTTTGGAAACTAACTTGAAGTTTAAGCTTAGGTACTAAACTAACTAAGAATTAGGGCTATCAAGCGATTAATCGCGATTAGTTTGTGTTTACATAATATATGTGGGTGCACTGTGTAGAATTATTTTGTATATACACTATCGGTCAAAAGTTTAAGATCGGTAAGATTTTTTATGTTTTTCGTGAAAAAACGAAAACAGTTTTTTACATTTTTATTTCAGGATTCTTTAATGAATAGAAAGTTCAAAGAACAGCTTTTATTTAATTAGAATCTTTTCTAACATTATAAATGTCTTTACTGTAACTTTTGATCAATGTAACTCATTCTTGATGAATAGAAGTATTGATTTCTTATTTATTTCCCCCAAAAATAAAATACAAATTCTTACTGACCCCAAACTTTTTAAAGGGTAGTGTATAATGTAACAAAAGCTTTCCATTTCAGATAAAAGCTGTTCTTTTGAACTTTCTATTCATCAAAGAATCCTGAAATAAAAATGTAAAAAACTGTTTTCAACATGGATAATAATCATACATGTTTTTGGAGCATAAAATCATCATATTAGAGTGATTTGTGAAGGATCATGCGACACTGAAGACTGGAGTAATGATGCTGAAAATTCAGCTTTTTTTCAGAGGAATAAATTATATTTTAATATACAGTATATTAACATAAAAAATTTTAAATTGTCATAATATTTCACAATATTACTGTGTTTTTTGTGTATTTTTATCAAACAATTGCAGCCTTGGTGAGCAGAAGAGACTTTCTTTAAAAACATAAAAAATCTTACCGATCCTAAACTTTTGACCGGTAGTGTATATAAATACACACACATGCATGTATATTTAAGAAAAAATATTATTTATATATAAAATATGTATATTTATATATAATATAAATTATTTATAAATCTATATACAGTATATACATGAAAATATTTCTTAAATATATACAAGCATGTGTGTGTATTTATATATATATATAAAAGAATTATACACAGTGCACCCACATACATTATGTAATATTGCAATACAATATTGCAATACAAATCACAGAAGTTGACAAATACACTCTCAGAAAAAAGGTACAAAAGTCGTCACTGGGGCTGTACCTTTTCAAAAAGGAAAACTTTTGTCCATTTTAGGTACTAATATGTACATTTTAGGTTTTAATATTTACATTTTAGGTGCTAATATGGACATTAAGGTGCTAATATGTACATTTTAGGTGCTATTATGTACATTTTAGGTGCTGATATGGATGTCAAGGTACTAATATGTACATTTTAGGTGTTAATATTTACATTTTAAGTGCTAATATGTACATTTTAGGTGCTAATATGGACATTAAGGTACTAATATGGACATTGTAGGTGTTAATATTTACATTTTAGGTGCTAATATGTACATATTAGGTGCTAATATGGACATTAAGGTGCTAGTATGTACATTTTAGGTGCTAATATGGACATTTAGGTGCTAATATGGTGCTAATATGTACATTTTAGGTGCTATTATGTACATTTTAGGTGCTATTATGTACATTTTATGTGCTGTACCATTAAGCCAGCTACCAATATGCTCCCTTAAGGTACTTTTGAAAGGTACAGCCCCAGTGATGGCTGTTGTACCTTTTTTTTCTGAGAGTGTATGAAAAAAAAAATAATTAATAAAATTAAAACAAACTAAAATAAAACTGTTCAGAAGCGTACGTATATTAAATAATGTGTGAATAATGTGTTAATACTTGAGCTGACCTTTTCCCATGTCAAACAGGACAGGAATCGGACAAGACGTCTGATCTCAATCGGGAATATGACCTCGTGGTTCTCAAAAGAGAAGTATGCTAAGACATGAAAACATATATATAAAATAATATTTTGTACATACAAATGGAATTGAGCAAGTCAGTACATTCAGATTAGTTTTAAGTAAAAAATAATGTATTATCAAAGTGGTCCATATGACTCTAGCACTAGGTTTGTTCATACAATATAAGTTGGTGGGTTCTAATGTTGTTTGGACCCTAATATTTATCAAAACATCTTAAAGCCAAGCATGTTTAGAATGACATGCGAGTATGATGACTGAACAATCCCTTTAGGTCTACGTACGAGGTCTTGGGTCTTGATGTGGTAGATGGTGCTGGTGTAGGTCACTTTGCTCAGAAGATCATTGAGTTGTTGAAGGTTGCTGGACGAGATGCTCAAATGTTTCTCATTCAGTCCGTCCACCTGCTCACCCTCTTGAACATCCACTGAGAGCAGCCCTTTCTGCACCCTTAGAGACACCTGGAGACAATACAGATCCTGATGAGCTCATTTGATTCTCTTTAACATCATGACATGATTATTATGATATAAAAAAATTATAATAATTAAAAATGGCACAAAGCATCGGATTAAAGGAGGAAAAACCGTAGACCCCATGCAGAGACCGTCTGAAACAAACCAATGACTGAGATATAAAACCCCACCACCTTTATGGAGAAAACCATTTTCAGCAGAACAAACCTTGTAAACCGCTCTGTTTTGTGTTTGCAGCGCTAGACCTTTAATAATGAAACATTTATTTAATTAATATAGATAGAAATGCATTAATGTCATTGTTTAACAATTAATAGCAAAACATAAATAAACACACTTATATATACACACATACTGTACACAACTGGTTCAAATTCAGCAATAATTGGGATTTTTCAATGGGTTTTTTTTTTTGAAAAATAAAGAAGTCTCTTCAGCTCACAAGGCCTGCATTCATTTGATCAAATTACATTAGAAAAACAAATATTGTGAAATATTATAAAATTATAATTTATTTATATTTCGTCCCCTTGGAATTATAAGGTTCTATCTCCGCTCTGAGCAGTTTTGAGATATTGAGCTTCAAAGTTTTTGCATTCCATATAGGAAAATGTGTATGGGGAACAAGTTTCTTTCAAACATAAAAATAACAGGGACCCTAAATGTACAAAACACATCACATAATGTAAATAAATTGTCACAGAATAAGAATATGTGAATAACTCAATTTTGACAAAAACGTCAGATAGAACCTTATAATTCCAAGGGGACGATTTATTTATAATTTATATATATTTATATAATTTATTTCTGTAAAATTTCACTAAAAAACTAATTATTAATTAGTGCTCAATTATTAATAATGGTTCTTATTATTAGCAATGTTGAAAACAGTTGTGTTGCTTTTTTTAAAAGTAGAAACTTTGTTTTCTAAAACTTTTATATAACTTTAAAAGAACAGCATTTGTTTTAAATTTAAATATTTTCATAACATTATACATGTGTTTGCAGTCACTTTTGATCAATTTAATGTATCCTTGCTGAATAAAAGTATTACTTTCTTCTAATTTATTTTCTGTTTTTTAATCTCAATTACTCTAAACTTTTTAATGGTAATGTATCATGGTTTCCACAAAAATATGAAGCAGACACTGACTGTTTCCAACACTGATAATAATCAGAAATGTTTCTTGAGCATCATATTTTCATGATTTCTGGAGGACCATGTGACACTGAAGACTGGAGTAATGATGCTGAAAATCCTGCTTTAAATCACAGGAATACATTCCATTATATTCAAATAGAAAGAAAAGTGATTTTAAATTGTAAATATTTTTCAATATTTACTGTATTTTTGATCAAATAAATGGAGCCTTTGTGAGCAGAAGAGAACCTTCAAAAGATCTTCATTATTCTAAGCCTTTGACAAGTGAATGTCTCCTCAACCACAATGTTCATCTGAAATCAAGTAAAGGATCCGGATACCAGACTCACCAGGAATGAGTGTTTTCTTCATGGGAGACACTCTGAATCCTCTGATTGGATACTGGAGTGGGGTGTTGGCAGGGGCGAGAATAAGAACATCGTTTTCTTTCCCTGTCCTGGGAGACACATGACACTATATTTGTTAACATTCTCTTTGGGACAATGTCATTTATATATGATATTAAGAAATTTTAAAATACAATACAATAGACCTATAATGTTCAACCAAAACATTTTAGTTAATAATTTCATATGAAGTCACCCTAAGCTTAATTTAATTGTTTAATAAACAATTTAAAAGATAATTAACATCTTGCAATTCTGACTTTATATAACTCTCAATTCTGACAGGTTTTTTTTCTCAAAATCCCAACTTTATATTTCAAAATTCTGACTTTATATCTCACATTTAGGAGTTTATATCTCACATTTAGGAGTTTATATCTCACATTTAGGAGTTTATATCTCACATTTAGGATTTTGTATCTCACATTTAGGAGTTTGTATCTCACAATTCATACTTTATATCTCACATTTAGGAGTTTCTATCTCACAATTCTTACTTTATATCTCACATTTAGGAGTTTCTATCTCACATTTAGGAGTTTCTATCTCACAATTCTTACTTTATATCTCACATTTAAGAGTTTATATCTCACAATTCTTACTTTATAACTTACATTTAGGATTTATATCTCACATTTAGGAGTTTCTATCTCACAATTCTTACTTTATATCTCACATTTAGGAGTTTCTATCTCACAATTCTTACTTTATAACTCACATTTAGGAGTTTCTATCTCACAATTCTTACTTTATAACTCACATTTAGGAGTTTCTATCTCACAATTCTTACTTTATATCTCACATTTAGGAGTTTATATCTCACAATTCTTACTTTATAACTCACATTTAGGAGTTTATATCTCACATTTAAGAGTTTATATCTCACAATTCTTACTTTATATCTCACATTTAAGAGTTTATATCTCACAATTCTTACTTTATAACTCACATTTAGGAGTTTATATCTCACATTTAAGAGTTTATATCTCACAATTCTTACTTTATATCTCACATTTAAGAGTTTATATCTCACAATTCTTACTTTATAACTCACATTTAGGAGTTTATATCTCACATTTAAGAGTTTATATCTTCAGCAATTCTTACTTTATATCTCACATTTAAGAGTTTATATCTCACAATTCTTACTTTATATCTCACATTTAGGAGTTTATATCTCACATTTAAGAGTTTATATCTCACAATTCTTACTTTATATCTCACATTTAAGAGTTTATATCTCACAATTCTTACTTTATAACTCACATTTAGGAGTTTATATCTCACATTTAAGAGTTTATATCTCACAATTCTTACTTTATATCTCACATTTAAGAGTTTATATCTCACAATTCTTACTTTATAACTCACATTTAGGAGTTTATATCTCACATTTAAGAGTTTATATCTCACAATTCTTACTTTATATCTCACATTTAGGAGTTTATATCTCATACTCTTACTTTATAACTCACATTTAGGAGTTTATATCTCACATTTAGGAGTTTCTATCTCACAATTCTTACTTTATAAGTCACATTTAGGAGTTTATATCTCACAATTCTTACTTTATAACTCACATTTAGGAGTTTATATCTCACATTTAGGAGTTTCTATCTCACAATTCTTACTTTATAACTCACAGTAAGGAGTTTAAATCACAATTCTGACATAATTCTAAATTCTTTTGCAACTGTGATTTTACAACTCGCAATTCTGACTTTATAACTTGCAATTGTGCAATTCTGTAAAAAAAAGTCAGAATTGTGAGAACAAGCTTCCATACATCACTTAAGATTTTTGCATTAAAATATCCCAAAATCACAAGGCCAGTGTTATATATTTAGTTAAGATGATTACTTACAATATTCCAAATGTTTCAAGCAATGTTTAAATCGCGAGAAAATTGAGATTTTAACCAAGGAAACGGGGCGTGTGAGCAGGGGTGAGCTGGGAGTCGCCAGTCAATGGCGTCATATCCGCGTTACCTCGGTTTCCGCTCGTACTACGTGTAGTCCTGGACAAATGTGGAAGTTGTAGTTGTGCGTTTGCGTCTATCAAGCAACAAACGTCAGCTTGTTTCGCGCATTTGTAATGGAATGGTGCACATTCTGGTGCATTATTCTTTTCAATTATTCTCTGAATGTGAACTGTTGGCTGTAAAGGGGTCGCACACTGGACGAGAAGAGCCGCGCCACGTCTAGGACAAAGTCCAGTATCGCACACCGGACGAGAAGAGCCGCGCCACGTCTAGGACAAAGTCCAGTATCGCACACCGGACGCGCACTTTCTCATCAGTATATGGCCAGCAATATTGTTATGTTTAATGACATGAAAGGAAGATAATGTCTGTTCTATGTTATGATTGTACTGTACAATTAAATACAATCGTTACTGAGTCTGCAGTCTGAAAACTTTACCTCAGAACATCCGTTAACTGAATGAATTGAGAATATCACCTGAAAAATCGAATAACATCAGCAATTGTCATTCAAGCAGCTGATTTCTGTAAATGAATGCAAAACTAAATGCATATTGCAGCATAGGGCGAAGTCAGGATCCATTAGCAACGATTTGACTTCAAACCCTCTCCACCATAGCTTCGTCCAGTAACATCTGTGATAACTAATTTACTTTTAAACCTGACTTTTCTTGCGGCTATTTTAGTTTAATGAAAAACAAGCACGTCATTAAACGTCAACATTTATAGAAATTCGAACTTTACCTCATCCATGACAACTAATTTTCGATTCCCGTCTGACTGATTTATCCACGGTGGAGTCTGAAAACAACAGTTCCCATCATTCCTCGTTCCTCCACGTCGTCATCAAGCAAAGCCGTTGTTGTTGTTTTGAATGTAGCGCCCTCTAGCGACATGCCAATCTTAGGTATCGCAGCTTTAAATCTCCATAAATCTTTTAGGCATGTACTTGACATTTTTCTGAACAAGGAAGTAAAGGAGACATTAGGAGTGTTGGAATTAAACCTCAAGGCTTTAACTGATGAGGAAGATCTGTAGTTGCCGGCAGAAAGGAGTTCACAGATGGAACCGATCAAGCAATTTTCTGCTTCTTGTTTCAGACGTCTTTAAATTTGAACGTGTGTGAAGTTTCAGACAAACATTATATTACACAGTATTTTCTTAGGTAAGTACTCTTACTCTAAAATAAAGTGCAACCACTTTAGTCTTGTGTAAAATATAAAGTCATTTATTTTTTTCTAGCTGTTTTTTCACAATTAGTCAGACTGTTTTTTTATAGGGTGTTTTTTATATGCTAAATTTGAAAAGATTCGATAACTCAAGAAACCTTATCTGGTGTTGTCTGAACTGTTCTGCCCGTCGTTTCTGCATGTCATCCAGCTCATCTTCTGGCACAAACCGGTTTGCAGGATCGGTCTTTTGGCAGGTACAGGGCATTGGATTCTCATTGTGAAAAGGTCCTATACTGAGACATGCACACACACATTTTTTTAATTAAAAACACAAAAACAAGGAAAATACAAAAAAGTGAAATTAATCTACTCACTTTATTTTGGGAAACTCTGGAAAATCTGTATCCTTGAGACATTGAGAACTTGAAAACCTTTTGGGTGGATCAACCATAAAACCATATTTGAATACAATTTACATAACCAAATGAAACTAAGCATGAATGGAACAAATTTCTTTCTAAACAACATGAAGATATTTTTTGTGTTGTAGGACATTAAGTGTTACCTATAAGAGATAACTATCATAACATTTGTATTTGTAATATGGTTGGTTCATTCATGAATTTGTCAGGTAACCTCAAGCTGTGGGTTTCGAATTTACAAGAATAAGAATGACAAAACGGATTTTAACGGTAGAATTAAAGACTGAAACATGCACATATATTTTTGTTAAAACAATTATATTTTATTCATTTCAAAATGTTCATAAAAAAACATTATGCAACGAATAAATAAATAGAAATCACAGAAGGAAGATGCTATTAACTTTCAACAGATGGTAAAAATGTAGATGTAAGCTATAAGAATGTTATTATTACCCACAAATGAAAGGTTGACAACTTCCTTGTTTGCATAGGATACACAGATATGAAGTATTGTTATTATTTAAACATATCAAACCTTTTTAGCATGACATAATGTACTTCAACTGCTTTGGGAAGTTTAACTTCAACTAGATTTTCTTCACTTGATGATTGATGTTTGAAAAGCCTGGCCTTTTGATATAACAAGATTACATCATTATGAGCTGGAAATAGGCATTTTCTTGGTAACCAATAGTCTAATGAAAACTAGCTGCGTAAAGACTCAAAAATTGAGAAATGCATTTAATTTGTTGCATTTAGAGGACTTTTGCATTTCGCTGATTTCTAATATTTTATTACCGTAAAAGTTTTATCAGTGTCAATTGGTTTTTATGGGATGGGGGAAACAGAAACACTCTTATGAGTCTAACATATCAGACACATTCTAATCGTTTGAAGATCCCTGATTTAAAAATGTGCTTCATGAGGTAACGTCAAAACTGAAGTTGAAAATATTAGATAATTTGACTGAATCAATATGAACACATTAGGAAAGCTACAAAAATAATTTAAAGGGTCATGTCAGGTATAGAGTTATGTAAAATGACATACCTTAACAACGGTGTTGAGGTTTTTCTCATTAACTCCCGGTCAAAATAAAACAACGTCAGCAATCCCAATAACAGAACGATGAATATGCCTAATACAGTTTTGCGGACTCCAACTGAAGCCATGTTTAAAGATTTTCCGAGGTGTTTTTACCTGGTGAAGAGCTGCAGGTGAATGAGGGAGTGGCAGGACTTCAGTGCCAGAGATGTGTGATGTGTCATCTATATTCTATATTCAGTTTCAGTCTATGCATACGTGTGTGCGCTGTATGCCTGCGCTTTTGTGAATTCGGACTGGCTAGTGCTTGAATATGGTGTATTGGTATACAATACTCATAAATGTAATCATTTTGTCATTTAAATGTTTATACTCCATTTGAGTCTAGTGAGAATGAGGTTAAATATCTCAATAGACTGGCTTTTATAAATGGTTTTAATCAAGACAATAGCAGTGTATGTGGTTGGAGATTTGAATGCTGATATCAATGATAGCAACTCATTATTTGCTAAGCATTTGACCTGCTTCAGTGGAGATAATAACTTCTCTCTAACAAGTAGTATTATACAGTTATCTAACAAGTAGGTTTAGGTACAATTATTTGGTTTTGTTTTATTAATACAGTGTTTTTTTCTTGATTTACCCTGAAAGAATGGAAGTGAAATGTGACAACATGCCCCATAGGTGGGGTACATTGTAACATCACCATATGACAGCTTAAAATGCTATCTGATGTAATAAAAAACATCATTAACTTTTTTCATTTACAATAATGGCATTTTTTAAATAATTAAAAATAAACTAATTTGAGTTTGACAACAATCACACTGGAAAACACAGCTATACAGCATAGTACGAAACAAAATAAGAATGAATAATTTCTGAACATTGACTCTCACTTTTTAACTTGTCATTTTTCTCAATAGAATTCATAACAGTATAGAAATATAATAGCATATTTCTTAATAGGGGCACGTTGTAACGCAGTGTTACAACATGCCCCAGCTGCACAACTGGGGTTTAAACCATACACTGTAAAAAATATGGACAAAGGGTACTTGTTACGTCACCCATAGACTCTCTGAAGAACGGGTTTGAGGCAGTTTATGGGCGGCGACATACTGGAAAATCTTGGGATATACAAAATAATAAAATTTCAGAAGGTGGTATGATGTGTTGTGTCAGATCATGGCAGAGACGTCAAATTCCACTCGGTGCAGCCCGTTCTCAGCTGTCAATCAAATTTAACCGCCCTTTTTTGTTATGCATTTTACATCTCTAAACCAACGAGTTAGAAAAAATTCACCCCCTCACAGTTGTCAGACACGCAGAAGATATTGAAGATTACAAAAAAAGTCCATAGGATCAAACTGTAAAAACATGAATTTATGCTGTGAAAACGGACATTTTAACATGGGGTATATGGCAGTGTTGGGGAGTAGTTAACTACAAGTTGCGTAGCTACTAACTTAACTACATTTTTCAGTAGCTTGGCAGTAGCTCAGTTGCTTTTTAAACAGTGTAGCTTTTCCAGTAGCTAACAACTTTTTGCAGCACAGTAGCGGTGTAGCGCAAGCAAAAGCTACATTGCTACATTGTCGAGCCTGCGCGAATCAGCGCGATGCAAGGATATTCTTCTTCTTATTAGATTACAAACTCATTTTTTGCCATTACCGCCACCTGTTGTTTAATCACGCATCTTGTGGCTAACGGTTGCACTGACGTACAGAAGTGGGTTGACACACCCATATTATGATTAAAAAGCAAGACTTGACGGCAGATTTGGAGGATGGAAAAACAACTAACGTTAATTACCCATGACCTTATTTGTCCAAGTTCAATCAGTATTTTTGAGAAAATGTTTTACATGCAATTTACGTTGGATGTATATTTCGTTCTTGCAATGTTGTAGGCTATTTGTTGCACTTTTGACCAACAGTCAGAGATATTTTAGTGTTGTGTGTAAAAAAACAATACTCCTTGTTTTAAACACTAAATATTTTACTTAAAACATTCCTCAGACACTTATTCAGTTATTTATAATATACATTGTTCAAAAAGCAAAAGTAGTTTCAATGTAGCTAGCTACTTTTTGATTGTAACTTGTAGTGTAGCTAACTACTTTTCTAAACGGGTAGCTTGACTGTAGTTTAACTACTTTAACTTAAGAGTAGCTTGTAGCTTGTCAAACTACAGTTTCAGAGTAGCTTCCCCAACACTGGTATATGGACATTTGCTCCCTTTTGGGACCGGCCTCTAGCGGATTTTCGATGTATTGCAGTTTTTTGCACTTCCTGGTCGGCTTCATTTTTCAGATTAAATTGCTGCCGCTTGGTTTAAACCCTGCTATTGTCTTCTGCAAGTTAGCGAAGCATTAAAGAACAATATCAACTGTTAAACAACAGATTGGAGATTCAAATAATATCAGATTTGTCTCATTTTAAATAAAAACAAAAAATAGAGATGAAAAATTAACTTAAAGCTACACTGTGTGATTTTTACCCCCATCTAGCGGTGAAAGGGTATATGACCACCCAGTGAATATTAGGGTGTACTCACACTAGACAGTTTGAACCGTGCCCGAGTGCGTTTGACCACCAAAGCGCGGTTCGTTCGACTATTGTGAGTGCTCCGAACCGTGCCCGGGCGCGGCTCGATTGGCCGGCCCAGGCTGGCTTGGAAGAGGTGGGCCAGAGCACGGTTCAGTTGGACTCGGGCGCGGTTCGCATGCAGTATGAGCGCTAACCGTGCTGGAGCACGGAACAGGACGCGTGACGTGCAAACCTCCTCATACGAGCAGCACGATTTTGTGAAAATTTTCGCGCCACTAAGGCGACACATCTGTTTAAAGGTGGAATATCTACGATTTTTGCATTAAAATATCCCAAAATCACAAGGCCAGTGTTATATATTTAGTTAAGATGATAACTTACAATATTCCAAATGTTTCAAACAATGTTTAAATCGCGAGACAATTGAGATTTTAACCAAGGAAACGGGGCGTGTGAGCAGGGGTGAGCTGGGAGTCGCCAGTCAATGGCGTCATATCCGCGTGACCTCGGTTTCCGCTCGTACTACGTGTAGTCCTGGACAAATGCGGAAGTTGTAGTTGTGCGTTAGTTTCTATCAAGCAACAAACGTCAGCTTTATTCGCGCATTTGTTATGGAATGGAGCACAATTATTCAGCGATTGCACCTGGTTCTGTCGACAAAGACAAGTCTCATAAACGGCGCGCCACGTCTATCAACACCAGGTATCGCACACCGGACGCGCACTTTCTCATCAGTATATGGCCAGCAATATGTTTAATGACATGAAATGAAGGTAATGTCTGTTCTATGTTATGATTGTACTGTACAATTAAATACAATCGTTGCTGAGTCTGCAGTCTGAAAACTTTACCTCAGAACATCCGTTAACTGAATGAATTGAGAATATCACCTGAAAAATCTAATAACATCAGCAATTGTCATTCAAGCAGCTGATTTCTGTAAATGAATGCAAAACTAAATGCATATTGCAGCATAGGGCGAAGTCAGGATCCATTAGCAACGATTTGACTTCAAACCCTCTCTACCATAGCTTCGTCCAGTGACTCGTACAGTAACATCTGTGATAACTAATTTACTTTTAAACCTGACTTTTCTTGCGGTTATGATAGTTTAATGAAAAACAAGCATGTCATTAAACGCAACATTTATAGAAATTGAACTTTACCTCATCCACTAATTTTCAGTTCCCGTCTGACTGATTTATCCACGGTGGAGTTGAAAACAACAGTTCCCATCATTCCGTGTTCCTCCACGTCGTCATCAAGCAAAGCCGTTGTTTTTATTTTGAATGTAGCGCCCTCTAGCAGCAAAATCTTAGGTATTGTAGCTTTAACAACAGGCTGTGAGAGGGCTGTGGACCACCGTGGACCAAACAACACAAAATTATCCACAAAGAGAAGCGATGGACATTGTGTTCAGAGAGCGCCGCTCTTCTTGTTTATCCCGAAACCGTCGCACCATAATGGCGTAAGCGTGGGGAGGGGGACAGATCGTACTCGGGCCCGGTTCATGGCAACCGTGCTTAGTGTGAGTACACCCAGAGAATGTCTAATTGAAGAGAATTGGCACTGGCTGGTTACTTCCGGGTTCTGGACTGGCTGCAGTAACACGTCTCTGTCCATGCGAGGGGCGCTCGCGGTTGAGTGCAGAATGAATGGGAGTCAATGGGGTTTCACCCCAGAAATCCACTTTTCTCAGGGTGTAATTTTTTGTCAAGTAATTTGAAAGTTGCATTTGAAAGGGAGAGCTAAGATAATACACTCAGCTGAAAATTGCATTTTTAAGTTCACTTATCTGTTCTAAAAATCCGTTTAAAAATGTGATGACGTCTCACAATAGCAGAAATGCTAGCGTGTTTCGGCCAACAATGGCCTAACCTGTAAGACATCAAAATGACAAAAGTCTCGTTCATTCGACTTTTGGCCTATAATCTATATTGAACTTGCGGAATCAACAATAAAATCTAATATTAATTTAACGACAAGCAGGTGAAAGAGACACATTTAGCCGCTTTAGCCCCACAGACTCCCGCGATCACCTCCAGTGGAATTGTAATGGAACTGCAACCAATATGATACATAATGGGGCTAATAGGAAGTGCCAAGGCTCTCCGTTAGACGGGCTCTGGTACACCATTAGTTTCTGTTCCTCTGAATAGCCTCTATGCACGAACACTGATAACGTGTGTCTGAAAGAATCTCAGTCGGCGTCTTTACTTCCGGAAGCCCGTTCTGCAGACCAAGTGTATAGAGGCAAAACTTTAATAAAATCCGTTTTCTTAGAAACGGAGACAACGATTATAGAAACGCTGATTCGCTAGTCGAATTTTGTACTGAAATGAGAGAGATACTAACCCTCAAAGTTGTTGATAAAGCTCGAAATTTATAATTTAAATAACTTCTCTTTTTTTACTCTTATGTGACAGCTAACTACCTCACAGTGTTGTTAACATCATTTACTTTAACCGCAGGACGTTTTCATAAACAGCAAGTGTAATTTGACACTATCTCCACCTCACGGCAAAACCGGCTTCTGACCATAGACTGACGCAGCACCGGATGTAACTGGGCGTGCCGAGACAAACCCGGGAGCGATCGTGCACAGAGGCTATTCCGATTTCGTTTTAACTCCTACGGTGGCCAATGTAGTCCAAGATTAAAATGGCTTCCGGTTCGACCTCGTCCATGAGTGTTAACTCAAACGTAAACGCGAAAGGCGAAGCTTGAATTAACGGGTATGTCCCTCTTTGGCTAATGTAATTTCAAGATGGAGGGGCAACATGGCGACCGACATTAGAACCCCTTACCCGTATGTATTTTCAATGGCATATTATACACTCACGAGAATACTTTATTACTTGAACGAAATAAATATACATTAATGAGCACATATATTTTTGAAAGAACTATGTTTTTAGCTAAGAATAAACTAAAAGAGTTACACAGTGTAGCTTTAAGTAAGAAATGTACTGCTATGGTTAAATAAATGTTCAGTGATATCTTACAAAGATTTCATAATTTTGGTGCAATTGTTCTCTATATAGTGTTGAAATGGCAACTAGTAAATACACCAAGTTTCGTCATGCCAGCATGTGTGGAAGTATTTAAAACAATTAACATTGAAAAATGAATATAGCCAGTAACAACAATGCTATCAGTGGTAATGTGAGTAGCGACCCGCCACAAATCCTAGAGAAGAGGAAGAAGGGAATGTACCACATACCGGAAGTGATGAGTGAACACGGGTGACTCTTCGCTAAGCCTAGTTACTGTTGCTACGCCTGTCAAGCTTTTGCGGCTGGCACATCTATTACAGTATGTATGCACCAGTGTCAGACATTCCCAATCAGACAATTAGTAATTTTTGTCCCACTGGTGACATCTTGTGGCCAGAATATGTAGTTAAGTGACAGGTGATTTTTTTTCTCTAGTGACTTGAACACATCTGGTATTACATTACATGCAGCCCTCGTCTCTACTTTAAATGTAACGTTCTTGGTGTTCATTTTCAGGATTCCACTCCATTTGTCCTTTTCACTTAGTTTCAGTGTGTGCACGTTTTTCTTTTGTGCTGTTTGCACATCAATGGGTCTGACTAAATCATGTTTGATCCCTTGTTCTATTGTGTGTCTATGGATCTTGGTGGAGGCTTGCGTTCTGCACAATTTTTCACGTTTTTTTCTTTTGTCGCATTCTAATGCCGAGTTCTGCCTCACACAACAATCTTTAGGGCCTTTAGGGGTTGACTGGGGCACTATCATCTTAATATAGAGAATTAATTATCAACTATTATTAATTATTAATCAATTATTGTAAATTCAATTGTTAGACTTTAAAAGTGAACTATGTTGTCTAATTCAATAATTTCTGCAGTTGTCCACCTTAGAGATGATCCCATTTATTTATTTATGCATTTTTTCGCCTAAGATCCATTCCAAAAAAGTGAGCAACAAAAAGGAACTAAAATATGTAAAAGTAAACAGATACACCGAAGACCCGCAAGAATAAAATAAAAAATAAAACTTACGAGTGCAATCTAATACAATCCTACATACAGTAAACCCAATTATATATTTGACAAGACAATCCAGAAGTAGTATTATCTAGGCTGGTGATTGGTGGGCTTGAGGTCAGGGAATGGGGTCCAAAATCAAACACAGAGAGAAGGGGTCTCCAAAGCTTGACAAAAAATAGTGCTAGGTCAGTGAAGAGACTCTAACTTCATGAAATAAAGAACATCTTTAACCCAACGAGTGTGAGACGGTGTGAGACATTAAATATGAACTGTCAAAAACACAAAGACGAGAGGAGGCAAAACAGTGCAAAGTGAACAAAAAGGAAACCGCATGAGGGTGAGGGCTCTTCCAAATCAATAAAATTAACCTCTTTAAATAAAAATTAAATTAAATTAACCAAAGTCTCTAGCCAAAAGAGTTTAAAAAGCTACAAAGTCTGAGAAATAAGGCGGCAAAGAATGACCAGGCTGGAAAACCTTAAATAAATCAATATTTGGACAAAGTGTTTTTTCCACTAGGGTTGGGCATCGCTGTGATTTGAACGATTCTGATTCCGAATACGACTTTTCCTTTCGATTTTGGTTCTTTTGTTTTCTCGATTCCAATTCTTTGAGGGGTGGAGTCAAAACAAGTCACAGGGCCACAGGCTCATTTCACAGAGGAACATTTTATTTTGATTCAATAAGTTTTAGTTTTGTATTTAAACATTTAACGCAATTACAGAGTATAGAGGGAATGCGCGTGACGTCACCTCCGGCCGGAGTGCTGCAGTTTCTCACAGTGAGTGGCAAAAAGACTGAGCGGCTGTATACATAGGCTGTATATGGGTTCAGCGTGAATGCCGCGAAAAACAAACACAACACATATAAAGTGGGAAAGAGCTTTGCGATTGACTGTACAACTAGATTTAACAAAAAATCGGAGGTATATTTTTACAGACTGCGATAGAAAGAAGGAGCTGGATCACTGCAATTCACAGAAACAACTGGACTCCAGTCAGCGAAAGGTGGATTTGCAGTTATCATTTTGTGTCAATATGCTGAATTTAGCTGTAAAACCATACCCATATATTTTTGTATTGTTATATATATTAACAACTCATCAATTAAATATGTATCATTCCATATTCTGCATTATTGGATGTTTTTTTTAATAAACACTGACTAAAAAAAACTATAAAGTTTTAGGGCTGGACGATATGATGATATATAGGCTATATATATAACACTGATATAAGTAATCACCCAGATTTAAACCTATATTGTATTTATATAAAACATTCACAGGCAAATTTGCTTTATGTTTACCGTCTATATTGCTTCTATTTCCCCGGTGTCGAAATCAGGCAAACATAAATGTCAGGCGACACGATTCCTGGCTGCATGTCAATAATATCCATGGATCACGATCTTTAGTAAGTTGTAAGGAACACTATATTGAGTCCAACATATAATTTAAATTGATAAAATTGTTCCTTTTAGTCGCATTTTCGCAGTTTCCCCTATTAAATCCAGTCACGCAGCAGATCTTTTGCCACTCTGTCAGGCTGAGAGGGGGTTGTTCCAGCGGGAAAGTCACGTGTATGCATTCCCTCTATACGTTAAAGTAGTTCACTTTTGAAAAATCTTTTGCTCACCCCATGTCATCCAAGATGTCCATGTCATTCTTTCTTCAGTCGAAAAAAATAAGGTTTTTGATGAAAACATTCCAGCATTTTTCTCCAACGGTTCAAGGTCCAAAAGACACTTTCAGTACAAACTGCAAACTGTTCAAAGGGCTTTAAACGATTTCAGACGATGAATAAGGGTCTTATCAGAGAAACGATCGCTCATTTAAAAAAAAAAAAAACAAGTTTAAACGGAACACTCCGACTTTTGGGACTTTAGCCTATTCACCTTATCCCCCAGAGTTAAGTCCATACATACCTTTTTCATCTCCGTGCCGAGGCTATAAGTCTGTTTGACGCACCCAGCGCTAGCCTAGCTTAGCACAAAGACTGGATGTAAATGGTTAAATGGTTGCAGCTGGCATACTAATCCAAATGAGTGACAAAATAAGGCAAACGTTTTTCTATTTACATGTGATTATAGTCACAGAGCCTACATTTGAAATAACGAACTTGAGCGTGCAAAGGACGTGATGTGAGCAGGCCCCAATGTTAGTATTGTTTTATCACGAATGTGCTCTATCGCCCCAGTAACAAATGAGCAGAGCTGTAAACTCAGGACTGTAGCCTTCACCTTGCTAATGAATCTGTTTTTTTGTGTGTGTGTGTGTGTGTTTGTTCTTTTTTTTTTTTAGAAACAGTGACCTTGTTTAGTACGGGTACGTTAGGCTCTGGGTTCATTGTGCAAAAACAATTTGCCTTGTGCTATCACTTTCCCCTTATTCTAGCTTATTGTAATGCAATTATATTGTTGAATACATTTGGTTCAGCTAATAAATTGCATTTAAAACATATCGATTCATAGCCTGGCATGCCAGACCTACATCAAGATGTTAGGTCTGGAAACTCATCATTGACAGGGCTCAATCCGAGGGGCGGGATAAACGGTTGTCTTTCAAAATCTCTGCACGCAACTGGATAGCGCTAAAGCCAATCAGAGCAACGAAGAATGTGACGTACTCAGCGGAGCAAGTTGAAACTTTTACCGTATCCAATCCAGCTGTCAACATTGAACATTGAAAATAAGGGAGAATTTCCGAAATACGTCCCAAAATAAGGGATTTTTTTTTTGTTTTTACACGAACCCACAAACTTTAAGAATAAAACACTAATCATTAAAAGTCTAAAGAGTTTATAACTCTTGTGTCATTAAAAAATAATATCATAGAGAAAGTTTAAATACTAATATCAGCTTACGAGGGAAACGGGAGCGGAGTAGTGGTGCTTGCTTGAGATGATTAGAGAGAGAGGTCCGTGCGCCTATACCAATCAGAGCGCGCGCTGACACGGAGGAGTCAGCGGAGCCTTTATCCTCGACGCCACAGCACGACTGCGGCAAAAATGACAAGTTGATCGTTTCGCCAGAATCGCCACACCTTTTTTAGTAACAGCGCACGCGCGTCAGCCGCATCCGAGGATGACGACTAAAACAGAGTATGTCCGAGCTTGCTCTTACCGCCTCAACTCTGTCGTCATTATGTTAAGCCCGTCCGCGGACTCTATACACGATGTGATTGGGCCTACTAGAGTTTGGTTTTTCCACTTCGGAAAGTCAACGGAGAGTTGCTAGACCACACTTTGCGGCAAAATAATTTTGCTGCCGCTCAGGTGCGTGCTAGATTTACTAGGCTAATCGATTCCTGTAATAATATTCTCTTATTCATGTTCTGAGAATATTTATAAATCAGGATGCGTTTTGGGTTGGAATTCAATGAAACATCATTGTATTACCTGGTCTGCCCTGTTTATTGTCACAGCTCATACAATAAAGCGAACACCCATGATAAATTATGCTTTTCTATCTAGTAATTGCTGACTCTATAACTCCAGACTCTGAGCGAACTCTCTGCTCCTCACGGCGCGTCTTCAGGTGCTACGGTTAGCACTCCGCCCAAGTAGCAGTGCTTCACCTTCAGAAAATATAGTTCTCAATATTTATATGGTTAAAAGTTGTCTGTGTTTCATATGACCTTGTTATTTGTACAGTCTGTGACTATACAAATCACAACATGTAAATAGAAAAATGTTTGCGTTATTTTGTCACTCATTTGGATTAGTAGGCCTATGCCAGCTGCAACCATTTACATCCAGTCTTTGTGCTAAGCTAGGCTAACAAAGGGTACGTTAAACAGACTTATAGCATGCACAGAGATAAGAAATGGTATGCATGGACCATAGACTGTAAAAAAATATGGACAAAGCGTCTGTGACGTCACCCATAGACTCTCTGAAGAACGCATTTGAGGCTGTTTATGGGGGTTATGGGCAGCGCCATACTGGAAAATCATGGGAAATACAAAATACAAAAGTTTCAGAAAGGATACAGATATGATGTGTTGTCAGATCAGTGGACAGACGTCAAATTCACTCGAGCGCAGCCCGTTATCAGCTGTCAATCAAAGTTAACCGCCCTTATTTGTCATACATTTTATATCTAAATATGACCTAAACTAACTAGTTAGAAAAAAAATTCACCCCCTCACAGTTGTCAGGCACGCGGAACATGTTGAAGGTTACAATACTATGTTGAAGATTTATTAGTATGTTGATAGATTTCATAGTATTGACATATACTATGTCAATACTATGAAAATCTATGTTGAAGATTAAAAGTCCATGGGACCAAACTGTAAACATATGAATTTATGCTGTGAAAACAGAGATTTTAACATGACGACTATAGATATTTGCTCCCTTTTGGGACCACCCTCAAGCGATTTAGAGATGTATTGCAGTTTATCGCACTTCCGGGTAGGCTTCAGCTTTCAGATTAGAATGTTGCCGCTTGGTATGGACTTATCTAACTCTGGGGGACAAGGTGAATAGGCTAAAGTCCCAAAAAGTCAGAGTGTTCCTTTAACATTTAAACAAATCTGATTATGTAGTGAATGTACTTGTAACACATTACTTGTTACATCAAAAAGTAATCTGATTACATAATGCTCGTTATAGTAATGCGTTTGTTTACTCGTAACATCAAAACGTAATCTGATTACGTAATGCACATTATAATGAATTACTTGGTAGATCAAAAAGTAATCTGATTACATAATGTACATTTCTTGTAATTAATTGTTAAATCAAAAAGTAATCTGATTAGGTAATGCATGTTACTTGTATGAAACAATACTCGTTAACATTTAAACAAATCTGATTATGTAATGAATGTACATGGAACACATAACTGTAATCTGAATTTGTTATTCATGTTACTTTACAATGCATTACCCCAACACTGCTAATTTCAGATGAGATAAAAAAATAAAATAAATAAATAAATAATCGCTCAGGTTTTCCTAGAAGAGGGGTAAGTTAGAAATGTGTAAATCTGTAAAATTATCAGAATTATCAGCTTTTAGGGTAAATTGACATACTCTGGCACACTGGAGGGAACATCTGAGTGGTTTCCACAGTTGTACATTGACAGGCTGTAGAAAACTCTGATGGAATAGCGTCCTCATGTTCTGATGTGAAAGATTACCAAAGTGCAACTTGTATGAAGGTCAATTGCCTTTACAATATTTGGATTTTTATTTTTTTTATATATTTTATAGTTTTCACATGCTTTGATATAATTGTATAGATTAGTTTATAAACAAACTTTATGTTTGATTTTTGTATTATGTTTAATACAGCATCTCTTCAGTTTAAACAATAAATGCATGACATCAGAGAATCTCTTTGAAAAATGTGTAAAAAAAAAAAAGAATAAAAATCTTTTTTTATGCCCAAAGCAAATAGAAGCGCATGAAAAAGTCCTGACTGAGGTTATCATAATTCATGCATGAAAGGGTTAAATATCAGTTAAAAAACTATATTTATATCAGTTAAAATACTATTCTAAACATGGGCATAAGATAGAAGTCAAGACAGAAGTTAGTTAATGCACATTTCATGTAATTAATTGTTAGATCAAAAAGTAATCTGATTAGGTAATGCACATTACTTATAATTAAAGGGATACTTCAGGATTTAGCATGAAGCTTTGTATCAGTAGAAAACCAGTAGTATTTTTGAATTATCCAGTATTATGAAGCTATTCCCCTTAGAGCTATATTCCACACTACATAGTCATTTTCAAAAATCCATGATAGGTGCTCTTTTAATATTAGTAAATGCATTAACTAACATTAACAAATAGAACCTTATTGTAAAGTGTGACCAAAATAGTCTGAACAGATGTGTCAATGCTTTTGATTGAAAGAGTAAACAATAAAATCAAATGAATGATTAATAATGTGTAAGGAAAATAATGTGTATTTCACCTGAAGTGTCCCTTAGTTTTTCATGCATTTTAGATGGTTCTTGAAAAAATAGTGACTTATTTTTGTCTGTGTATCACTTTTGGGAGGATGCCTGAAGGAACTGTACTTGTCTGTGTGACCATGTTTTTGGTGACCAATTCTGAGACCTTTGCAGGTGACAATTAATAAATCTCCAAGTCCGTCAATAAAGAATTCTGTAAATAAAAAAATAAAACATTAAAACAGATTCTTTTTTCTTAAAAACTAAACATTCTTAATTGGCATCGATGGTTCCATAAAGAACCTTCAACATTCATCTAACCTTTACATTCCACAAAAGGTTTGTAATAGTGGACAAAAAAAGAGGTTCTTTTAAGAAATGTTCACTGAGAGGTTCTTTGGGGAACCAAAAAAGGCTTTTATTCACAAATAAACATTGATCAGCGAACATAAAATGAAGCTCAACCGAACCTGCTTGACGTGTGAGAACAAAACCTCATTGGTTCTTGAAGATGCTCAAACATGATGCGTAACACGAGAATGAACCTCATTGGTTCTTGAAGATTCTCAAATGTGCTGCGTAACACAAGAATGAACCTCATTTGGTTCTTGTAGATTCTCAAACGTGCTGCTTAACACGAGAATGAACCTCATTGGTTCTTGCAGAAGCTCAAACATGATGCGTAACACAGAAGAACCTCATTTGGTTCTTGCAGAAGCTCAAACATGATGCATAACACGAGAATGAACCTCATTCGGTTCTTGAAGCTTCTCAGAGCGTGCTGCGTAACACAAGAATGAACCTCATTGGTTCTTGACGATTCTGAACGTACTGCGCAACACAAGAACGAACCTCATTGGTTCTTGACGATTCTCGAACGTGCTGCATAACACAAGAATGAACCTCATTGGTTCTTGTAGATTCTACAACGTGCTGCGTAACACAAGAATGAACCTCATTGGTTCTTGTAGATTCTCAGAACGTGATGCGTAACACAAGAATGAACCTCATTGGTTCTTGTAGATCTCAAACGTGATTCGTAACACAAGAATGAACCTCATTGGTTATTGAAGATTCTCAAACGTGCTGCGCAACACAAGAATGAACCTCATTGGTTCTTGACGATGCTCGAACGTGCTGCGTAACACAAGAATGAACCTCATTGGTTCTTGAAGATTATCAAACAGTGCTGCTTAACACAAGAATGAACTTCATTGGTTCTTGACGAGTCTCAAACGTGCTGCGTAACACAAGAATGAACCTCATTGGTTCTTGACGATTCTCGAACGTGCTGCTTAACACAAGAATGAACCTCATTGGTTCTCTGTAGAGTCTCAAAGCGTGATGCGTAACACAAGAATGAACCTCATTGGTTCTTGTAAGATTCTCAGACGTGATTCGTAACACAAGAAATGAACCTCATTGGTTCTTGAAGATTCTCAAACGTGCTGCGCAACACAAGAATGAACCTCATTTGGTTCTTGTACGATCTCAGACGTGCTGCGTAACACAAGAATGAACCTCATTGGTTCTGACGATTCTCAGAACGTGCTGCTTAACACAAGAATGAACCTCATTGGTTCTTGAAGACTCTCAAACGTGCTGCTTAACACAAGAATGAACCTCATTGGTTCTTGACGATTCTGGAACGTACCTGCGTAACACAAGAATGAACCTCATTGGTTCTTGTAGATTCTCAAACATGCTGCTAATAGCACAAGAATGAACCTCATTGGTTCCTTGGTAGATTCTCTTAGAACGTGCCTGCGTAACACAAGAATGAACCTCATTGGTTCTTGCAGAAGTTCAAACGTGCTGCTTAACACCGAGAATGAACCTCATTGGTTATTTGCAGATTCTCAAACATGCTGCTTAACACAAGAATGAACCTCATTGTTCTTGCAGAAGCTCAAACATGCTGCGTAACACAAAGAATGAACCTCATTGGTTCTTGAAGATTCTCGAACGTGCTGCTTGACACAAGAATGAACCTCATTGGTCTCTTGCAGAAAGTTCAATTTGTGAACATGTCAACTAACGAGAATGAACCTCATTGGTTCTTGCAGAAGTTCGAACGTGCTGCGTAACACGATGAACGAACCTCATTGGTTCTTGCAGAAGCTTCAAACGTGCTGTGTAACACAAGAATGAACCTCATTGGTTCTTGAAAGATTCTCAAACATGCTGCTTAACACAAGAATGAACCTTATTGGTTCTTGCAAAAGTTCAAACGTGCTGCGATACACGTAAGAATAAACCTGCATTGGTTCTTGCTGAAGCATCAAACGATCGTTGCGTAACATCGAAGAACCTCATATTTCATAGTTCTCACACATTCATTTTAGGGTGAACTATCCCTTTAATCATCTAAATATTTAGCCTAATAACTTATTGCCGAAACATAATTTCAATTTACTAGTGTTTTAGGAATTAATTAAACAACAGACCCCATCCAGAACGCATCCTGTGATGCGGATATTTTCAAACAACAGTTTGAAGTCCACCTACCACCGTGAGCCACTCTTTTGAGGAACGGGTCAAAGCCGACCCGTCGCACCGCATCCGTCCGGCCCAAGAAGTAGTTGACAACTATATCCACAAAGAAGCAGCCGTCAAAACCTGGCAGAGGGCGCATGGGTACGATCTGGCTCGCGATACAGCCGCCTTCATCGCTGCTCCCTTCCTCATATTCCAGCTTAAAAAAGTACTGATTTCCGTCTACCTCACCACCAACCTGATGGAGAGAGACAGAATGAATGAATAATAGACTAACTACAAAAAAGATGACTGGAGTATTGTTCACAGGAATACATTACATTCTATATAATGTAATGAAATATAAAATATATTCTATTAGAAAACAGTTCTTTAAAAAAAATGTATTCCATAATTCCATAATATTTACTATTGTACTGTTTTTGATCATATGAATGTGAGCTGAAGATATCTTACTGACTCCGCAACTTTTATAATTTATATTAGGTCATCAAGATGGATAATTACATAATTACCACATCTTAGTTCAGGAACGGCTTCCATAATGTTTACAAAGCTCTCAATTCGCGTCCTCATTAAGGAACAAAAAGTCATCATCCACCCATAGGAAGTACTTAGTGGTGACCTGAGACACCGCCAGATTTCTGCCTGCAAACCAGCCCTGAAAGCCCAGACAATATTTATAAACTTTAATACTTCAAGCAAATTACAATAACACTCAGTTTAAACAACCTGATGTCTGTACCTGTGCAGGGGGCATTACATAGTGTTCTATATTGTCACCGACCACCTTCTCTGGTTTCAGACTGTCATCAGCAATAATGATCTTTATTTTTGGGTAGAGCCGACGAACACTATCGAATGAGGACATTTAGTTCTTTATATCTCAAAAAAGCTTTAATTAGTACAGTCACCTGGGAGTTTACATCTAGAGAGAGAGAAAAAATTATGAGCCCATAAAAGGTCAGTGTGGTGATT